>OX030949.1:172051066-172302629 GCA_943735915.1 Pherbina coryleti | reverse complement strand
AATGCGTTGCTCAGCTGTAGTGTTTTTTTTTTTTTCATTTTTCATCTCCTTCAACTACACGACTAGAATAAAATTTGCTGCTATTCTAGTGACTTAAACTATATATTTTTTTTTATTCTTATATCTCTGCAATACTTTATATAAACGACGAACTGACCGCACGTCTGGTCAACTTAATTCCTCGAGCATACCAATCACCTGCTAATTGTTGTCAACAATGTCCAGATTGAAAACTGAGTTGCCAGCATGCCAGCTAGTACTACGCTCCAATTTGTTGTTGTTGCCGCCTGCAATAGTGCACTGAAGGTGCGACTCAGCTGTCTTAACCAGGACGTGCTACACCAAAGTGCTGAAACGGCTTGCAAGATACTGCTAGCGGTGGTTGTTGTTGTTGTTGTTGTGGTGACAGTGGCGGTGGTCACAATGGTAGAAGTTCTGCTGCTGCTGCCGGTGAATGCGGCAAGTGTTGCTGCTGTTTGCTTTGATATCCGATAAACGACGCCATGCAGTGATGTTGATAGGCTGTTGGCACTGCTGTTGCCATGCTGCATTGCAGCCGGATGTTCGCCATTGATAACGTGCACAACAACAGAGGCAGAATCTATATGATAGGCAGTTGGCAAAAGAGAAAGAAAATAAAAATATACAGATACAGAATTAAATGAAAGTAATCAATAGATAAATCTTCAAAGCAATTGTATGTTAAAAAAAAAATTGGCGCTGGTAAGTCTGCTTGTGATGCATTCAAGATAGTATCTCTTGAAGTTTGCTTACAGATGTGTAACAAAATATATATAAAGCTACGTGGAACTAATTAGGGACAGTAATTTTTTAAAAAACAAACAGTAACAAAATTCCAAGAATTTAGCATAACCCTAAGTATCGTTATTTTTTATATAATGTACTTAGGTACTTCAAAAACGCAAGATAGGCAGCCCCTTTTATCGTTATTTGTGAGAAGTGACGTAATTTAATGTTCTGAAAAGCTGATCGTGTATTTAATTAAGAACAGTTCCAAAGAATTTTTCCTTTCCTCAAAAAGAAAAGGTTTGTTTATAATTATTTGTAGTTGCGAGTATTTAGTTGCGAGTAATTTAGAATGGGTTAAAATAAATCTTTTGACGTCAGTACACGAATAGAACATTGGTGATTAAACTACACCAAAATGAAAACTCATGTAGACAAATCACCGCAGACTTAATATTTTCTAAAAAGTAACGGTTCACAAAATTTAAAACAAAAATTTGACTGTTGGAAAGGTTCTAAAAAGATAAAAATAAAATAATAAAAAATAAAAAATCTTCTAAATCAGGAAATGAAGTTCGTGCCTGTTATCCTATCAATGGTTAAAATGAAGCTACCCCATCAGTTAATGCAATAAACAAACTTTTACATGAAGCCGGTCATTATGGTAGGATTTATCGGTAAGAAGCCGAGAGTTTTCCAAAAAGTATCGAGATTGTACTGCGAGGGAATGGACACGAATTTTGTTTTCCAACGAAACAAAAATGAATATAGTTTGTCCTGATAGGAAAAAATATTTCCGATATCCATGTTCAAAGGAGTTTCATCCTAAGTACACCCGAGCTACTCTGAAGCTACACACATAAGAAATATGAGTGTTTCTTATGCATGTTTTATGAGTAAGCAATAAAAAGAATGTTAAAGGAGTCTTTGATATGATTGTAAAATAATTGTTTAGAAATAAGACTCTAGAAAGAGTATTTTTTATGCGTGTTTTATGAGTATGCAATAAAAAGACTCGTAAAGAAGTCTTTGATATGATTATAAAATGACTGCTCAAAAAAAGGACTCTTCGGAAAGTCAATATTATTCCTGCTTTATGAGTTCTCATAAAAAGAACTCATTAAAAAGTTCTAAATAAGACGGTATTATGATTTTTTTATAACAAAGACTCACAAAAAGATTGCACTTATATTGCATGATTTATGCCTAATTATAAAAAGGCCTCATAGTAGAGTCTTATATACGAATGTTTTATAAGAAGTGGGCAGTTAGGTTCTGAAAGGATTTTGTAAACTTTAAAGAAATATTTTTATCTTCTTAATATATAAAAACGTTGGTGCATATCTATGTCTGACCAACACAACTGATCCTCTGTAATTTGTAATGTGATGGTAATTTGTGAGAATGTGAATATTTTTTTTTCGAAGTGAATGCTCCAATACGTCATAATTTATCTTTCAGTCATTCAGCGTGCAGTTGAGGAGCTTGCAGAATAGAATTAAGTCAAATCGAATATGGCAAAGTGAAATTTTTGACTTTTAATTTTTGTACAATTACTTTTTACTTTAAATGTTTAAAAAAATATTTTTGTAATTTTTTTTTTATTTTTAAAGTATAAAATATTATAAATAAATTTTAATCGAAAAATATATTTCAACCTGAACGGGTCATTGTTACTTCTATGAGTTCTGAAAGAGTACTCACCATGAGTCTTTAAAGATTCCATTGCATGATTCTTAAAAGAGTATTAAATATGGCTATTAAAATCGTCTTAATTTTTAGTCCAAAAAACTAGTTGATATGAGTTCTTAAAGAGTATTAATTATGACTATTTAAAGAATCTTTATTCTGAGTATTTAAAGAGTATTAAATATGAGTCTTCAAAGAGTCTTAATTTTTTAGTCCAAAAAGACTAATTGAAATGAGTTCTAAAAAAGTCTTTATTATGAGTATTTAAAGAGTCTTTGTTATGAGACTCAAAAGAGTAATAAATATGAGTCTTAAAAGAGTCGTTTAAGAGTCATAATGTTTGCTGGGTTATATACAGAAATAAACACCAATATATGTTTTCTTCTAAGAAAACAAAAACAAAGGGATAGACAGAGAGAGAGAACATAGGAGAAGGTTTTAAAAATATCAAGTTTTTTTCTGCTTTGCGTAAAATTTTTAAAAAAAAAGAAATAAAATAAAAAATTTTCTATTAAAATATTTTATTAAAAACAAGCAAATAATATTAAAACAAAATAGCAATAAAACAAAAAACGCCTTAGTACACACGCTTCTAGCGCGTGTCCTTAAAAAAAAAAGCCTTAATCAATTAAACAAAAATTAATAAAATAAAAGGCAAAAAAAAATCGCATCAAGCGAAAAAATATATACACATAAAAAAACATACATATTCTAAGCAGACAGGGAAAAAAATGACCGACCCGCTAACGGAGGGAGAAAAAACATTACCACCGCTCAATTTCGTGAGCAAACAGAAATATGATGAAGTGATCGAACGGTTGAATAAACTGCAAAAGCAATATGATCAATTATCAAACCAACAAAAACTAAAATCTCCAGAGCGAAAGCGAAAAAATGGAAACACAAACCAAAATATGGACATAGAGACAAACCCAGCACTATCAAACAACCGTTACTCTCTTCTCAGTGATGAAGAGAATGAATTCCCATACGAATTAGTCAACCAAAGTAAAGACTCAGGATATAGAGAAGGAGCATTTTTTTCCGGACACGAAGAAACCGAAGAAGAAGTTGATGACATGAACTTTCCGCCGTTACCAGAAAACGTAAGCAAAATCATACAAGAGATGAGAAAAAACAACATAACTAAACGAAATAGCCCGAATATTAGCACAACAATCAATAACAAAAATAGACAATCCATTGACAACCATGCTGAAAGCAATCCGAAAATAATAAAACCATCAAAACCGCCTCCTATTAATATATTCAAAGAAGATGCAAAAAAAATTAATGACTTATTATGCAAAATAGTAGGTAAAGATCAATTTTATATAAAAAATGTTAACAAGCAAAAAATTAGGCTACAAGTAAAAGATATTAAGCACATTGATACAGTCAAGAAAATCTTGAATAAAACAAAAACAGAATTTTATACTTACACTGAAAAAGATAAAAAAATGCAAACGTTCCTAATAAAAGGGTTATCCAATAGCTACACACCAGAGGAAATATTAGAAGAACTCCAAAACAATAGCGAGGAAATTAATTTCATAAAAGCATTCAGGTATGTCACGTCTCGTTCTAAACGCGAAAATATCACCCTTCCATTGATAGTCGTGCAAATATCCCCAAATAGTAAAATAGAAAATTTAAAAAACATTAGGAGTATAGGAGGATGCATCGTATCCTTTGAAAAAATAAAACGAAATGACATTCTACAATGCCACAGGTGCCAACGATTTGGGCACACATCAGCGAATTGCAATATGGAGTTTAGATGCGTCAAGTGTCAAAACTCACACGAGCCGGGCAAATGCACAGTGCAAGAAAATTCCAATAAAGAACAACTCTTCTGTGTGCTTTGCAATAAAGTCGGTCATCCGGCATCATGGCGTGGATGTGAGGTCTTTATAAATCTTAACGACAGGTTACAAAAAAAAAAAAGAGAAGTTAGAGAAAATGCGTCCAATAGAATTAGTTCTATCGAAAACTACGTGCGAGCTGGAGTTTCATATGCGAGTAGAATCACAAATAATAATAGTAACAATACACCAGATCCTCCTAATGAAAACGTAAGGGAAGAAGTGAAAAAACTCTCCAGAGATATGGCAGAAACGAAGGCCACACTTAATAATATCTTAGAAATGTTACGACGATTGAATGTCTGAAATCAGATATAGCCCTCTCAGAATAGCTTCCATCAACGTTAACTCAATTATATCAACCACAAGACGATCAGACCTCCTACGTTTCATAGAAGAAAATAAATTAGACATAATAATGATGAGCGAAACCAAGCTAAATGAACGCCATAAAATGAATTTTAAGGATTACAATTTAATAAGGACAGATAGAAAAGACTCAATTCGTGGTGGTGGCACTGCGATTCTTATCCGAAAATCATTAAAGTACCAACAAATTTACAGCTTTGAATTACCCAATTGCAATTGCCTAGAGGCAACAGTTGTCGCATTACCATTGAGAAACAACAATTCTCTTTACATAATATCAGCTTACGCACCTCCAGCAGATACCCAGTTTCAGAGTGAACTTGATAACCTGTTCGAGCATCTCAAGTTAGATAATTTAAAGAACTACTTCATTTTAGCAGGTGACCTTAATGCGAAACATCAGACCTGGTTAGACTCAGTTTCAAACGGCAGAGGCAACTTCCTCAAACAATTCATCGATAATAACCAGATATCATACAAAATTAAATTATACAGCCCAATTACCCCAACCTATCCGCAAGGGAATTCATATATTGACCTTTGTCTTATGGACGCTCGTATGCAATTAGAAACCATTCGCGATAACAAAATCCCAGTTTTGCCATATGACAGTGACCATAACGCCTTACTAATGGTAACATCCTTTGTCAAGGACTCCCTCCTTGCCTTCACCAATCAACCAGAAAACCCTAAATTAAATTTTAGGAAAACTAACTGGTGTAAATTTGCACATAGGGCAGGAACGGAATGTAGGAATCAATTCCAAATTGGTGAAGTTCCTAACAATAGGAACTTGACAAACGAAGAATGTAATTCAGTTATTGAAAAACTTAACACAATAATAATATCATGTATAAATTCAACAGTTCCAAAAACAATAAACAGAAACTCTATGGATTATTACATGAACCGAGATATTAAAATGCTTCAGAGTAGCAAAAGCTTTCTAATGACACAAATTAACAAAATACGTCACCAAACTACAGATGTAACGAACAATAGACAGTTACTAACACTTAAGGCTATATTGAGAAACGTTAAAACTCTGTTGGAACAGCAATTTAGGAACAGTATTAACAAATACTGGAGGCAACGCGCGGAACAAATTGTTAAAAGCAATTCAAGAGTAATGTTTCCAAAAATTAATCGACTTTATAAGCCCCATACAGATAATACCATTCCGGATCTAAAAATCCCACTCACATCGGATTACTTTATTACCCAAGCTGAAATCGATAGTAGGTCTATTCCAATCAACAATAATAAATTCGTTATTTTCGATGACAGGTCAAAACTAAATATTATTGGAGCACACTTCGAAACGGTACATCAAATAGAAACCCAGACAGGTATTCACGAAAATATGGTTGAAAACGAAGTATCAAGATTTAAAAATTCCATCGATTCTTCAGAACGTCTTGTAACATTCTCAGATAACTTTAAATCCGACGAGTTGGAACATAACCAAACTTTAAACTATTTCACTACACTGAACGATTTAACAATCATCTTCAAGAAGTTAAACAATAAGTATTCAAAAGGATTAGATAACATCCCTAATGTAGCTTTGAAACACATTCCTATCGAAATTGTACGAAAATACTGCATAATTTTCAATAATTTGCTTAATAATTGTTATTTCCCCAGCAGCTGGAAAGTTGCAAAAGTATACCCTATAATAAAAAAGAAGAAAGACCCTTCGGACCTGACAAACTATAGACCAATAAGTCTTTTACCTAATATTGGTAAGGTATTCGAAGTTGTTATCAGCAAATCGATTTTATTTACATGCGATCAAAATAGCATAATTCCTCAAAACCAATTCGGCTTCAAGAAAAAGCACACGACAGTGCACGCCATAAATAAATTAACATCAGATATCTGCTGGCATCTGAATGGCAAAATATATACTGCGGCTTGTCTAGTGGACATCGAAAAAGCCTTTGATACGGTTTGGTTAGACGCACTTATATATAAAATCATAAGATACGGCTTCCCCCATCACCTCATAAAAATGATAATATCTCTAACAAAAGAGAAAAAATTCGTAGTAACGAATGGTAAGATAACAACAAATAGAATATTTGACGTACCGAATGGCCTTCCACAAGGCACAGTCACTGCCCCAATTCTATTTAACATATATATTTCTGCGATACTAAGTGAAATCGACTCATCATTAGCCTTTGCTGATGACGTGGTATTGTACACACATGGTCCAAAAATTGACGAAATTGAAAGATCCTTACAACTTAAATTTAATGACTTTCAAGCATTCTGCAAGACATGGAAACTAAAAATTAGCTTCCCAAAATGCGAAGTTATATTATTTCGTCCACCTTTGAGGCGTGGAAACCACGACCTCCGAAAAAATTGGAAAAACCTAGCAATTACAGATGAGAATGGTCTTAAAATTGTAAACAAGACATGTGTTAGATACTTAGGTGTCTATTTGGACAAATTTTTGTACTACAATGAGCACATTAAGGTTACACTCAAAAAAGCAAGGGCAGCATTTATGGCACTTAAAAAGCTGTTTTACTCGCGACACCTGCAAAGTGATGTAAAGGTAGTTTGTTACCAAGCGTTTGTTCGACCAATTCTGACCTATGCATGCCCAATTTGGTGGAATATTAGCCCCTCATATATGGAGAAGATACGGGTATTTGAGAGGAAATGTTTAAGAGCTTGTCTATTTATGTATAGAAGTCGACATTCAAATTATAGACGTTTTATCTCTAATAAGAAACTTTTAGAAGCTTCGAAACTGCCCAGAATAGATAATTACATGCTAGATCTAACGAGAAATCATTTTGAACGCGCAACATTTAACGAGAACTCATTAATTTCGGGAGCGTTATATCCTAATCCAGGGTATTTTGAAAACGCAATAGTGAGAGGATTCATACCACCTGAGGCCTTCCTATATGTAGATACACTGGGTTATCTATCCGACTCAAGAAATATACCTGTTATTTACCATGTAGCCAGAAGAGCCACTGATAAAAGAATTCTGCATTCGTTAATGTGTGTAGATAATCGTAACCAAAATTGGAGATATGACAGCGACATACCTGAACGCGATATTTGCAACAATGACCGAGCAAATGCTAAAAAATACTGGTGGCTGGCCTAGATCAGAAACAGTCCCCATGGATGGCTAGTGTTCTTGCGATCGGCGTGACCGCAACTCAAACCGGTGGCACAGAACCTTAGCCATCCATACTTCTTATTTACTTACCTTAGTTCTTAAGTAGTTTATTCAGTTTTATCTTAAGAAAATCCATATCGAATAAAAGTTTTTCTCACCCTTTTTTCTTTTAAAATAAATCCACATATTGAGGAAAAGTATCACCAATGAAAAATAAATATTGATTAAATTAAAAGCAATGTAAATATGTAAATATAAAGATTGTATTGAGTACCCATAAGGTCATTTACTTCAATATTACTAGTTCTAGTGTATAGTATTCATTGTGCTATTATTAAATATGTATATATTATTGTTAAATTGGGGACAAATAAATGAATTAAAAAAAAAAAAAAAAAAAAAGAACATAGGAGAACGTGTTAAACATGTTAAACGTGCGCAAACACATACGAGAAGTTGGTGTGATCTTGCTTAGAGTCAAATAGTTGATCACATAACACAGAACAACACAAGGTAAATCACTGCACTAATGTATGTAAAAATACTGGAGCAAGGCAACAACAAAGATGCACCTTACGGGACCTTATTAACACCAAAATTAAAGGTTAACAAACACAAGAGGACAAGCATATAAATAGACCGCAGTCGATGCAGAGGGACAGAATGTGTTTACATTTAAATGCGCCAAGTACAGTAAAGTTAGAAAAGTGAATCAACAAATTAAAAAATGAAGTAAGAAGAATGTAAGTGTAGCTACAAGGAAAAAACAGGTAGAAAGTAGCAGGAACAGCAGTTGGAAACCCGGTGGAGGACGTTAAATCATATTTATATAATTAAATCACTCTTCAAAGAATGTTTGAAAATAATCAAAAATAGTCGTGAATATAACTATATTAACGAATTGGGTTATTTCTTGCAAGAACCTTGGAAATCCGCCGACCTTCCCCTAGCAAAAATATTGGTTGATTGAACCTTAAGCTAATTTTAAGTGAATTTCAGTTCTTTTGGAAGTGAATTTGAAGATAATTTTAAATAAATCTCAGTGCTTTTTGTTATAAAAATAATAATATTGCGGAATCAAACTTTACTTAGTGTCCCTAATGAATTGTACGTAGCTACAAAACATGTTTGCATTTAAAGTTTTTTTTTGTTCATGACTTATTTTTATATGTAATTTTTTCCAACTAATATTTATATCTAGTATCCTATTAGTTACTTGTATCTTATTGTCTTGCCATCAAAAATTTTAAATTACTAATAAGAACAGAAAGTTGCTGCTTCTATTGCTACCGCTGTTGCTACTGTTCTTTCTCCGTTTTCTTTAACTAAGCTTAGTTAGCAAATGACCTTTTGAAAAATTAAAAAAAAAACTAACCTCATTCTAATTGTAATTAATCAACACCTTTTTCTGACATAAACATGCTGATAGCTATTCTTTTATGTCTTAAAATTTAGGCAGCAGGCAGCCTTTTTTCTAAAAATTTTGAACAAATTCTTTTTTGAATAAATAAACGCTTAGAGATAAATGGCTGCTGTTCGTAGAATTCCCGCTATTCAGCATGAGTTGCGAGTTGAAACAAGCTTTTACTTTGCTTGTCCCTTTTTTTTAATTTTTTTCTTTTTTTTTGTTTTTTCGTTCTTTTTACAAGGCCTCAACAAAACTTCGTTGTAATCAACTAAATTTTTGATTTTTCTCTTTTTTTGATTATTTTGTAACACCAACCTACTGCCTGCCACGAGTAAGAGAAGAAAATTTAATTATGGCTGTCAAACTCTGTGAAAATTTGAGAAAGTCACCGAAGGTCGAACGTTTAGATGTTGGTTTTATTGGGTAGTAGGGGACGGAGCTGGGGTTCAAAGCAGCATGATGCTGTTTGCTGTCTGTTATAATTGAATTTTTAGACGGCTCTCTGCTAGGGGTAAAGCTGCTAAATCCTGTTAAATTCCTGTGGCCACATGGTAATTAGAACTTTATATTCTTAATAGCATGATGTTGTTGGTGTGGGGGCGGACAAGAAGTTTTTAAACGTCAAGCTAAATTAAATTGAAAGACGCTGATAAGGAAAAATACAAAAAAAAAAAAAATTAAAATATACAAAAAAAAAATACAGCTAAAATGAGGTGGAGCAAATTTTTGATAAATGGCAAGCTAGCAGAACAGTACCCCAGAGCAACATGTAGACAAAAGGGTTGTTAGCAGAAAAAAAAAATTTAATTTAAGTTGTTTGCCGCTTTTAGTGAAGATAATTTAAATTTTAATCTTGTTTAATGAAATATGATGCTAGCATGACAAAAACAAAAAACATTGCTTAACAAACAGCAGCCAAGAATTCAAAGGAGAAAAAAAAACAAAACTTAAGGAAAACTGATAAAGCTTAAGCAGCTCAGAAGAGTCACATAAGCGCTAGAACAGATTCTAAGCGGGCTAAGTTGATGCTATGAAAGCATTGAATATGTATGGAAGTATTGTACGGGAGCCTGCAAAGGTTTATGCCTGAGCTAAGCGGTTTGCACAAAAACAATTATTGCTTGTCACTCATACGTCGTGGTGTACTCTATGTAAAATAGTGTCACTTAACTGAGTGTTTAACATAATAATTCTATATTATTGAGCATGAAATACAAAAATAATTTTTACGTCATATAATTTATAATTGAATAATTGAGTTTTTCAACCATTATTCCAGCTCACATGATGCAAAAAAGGCAACGCATTCAAGCATTAAAAACATATCTGTCTGGTTATGCATGTTTGACTAGTTTTTCCTCTTATTTAATATATTTTTTTTTTTGTTTGCTTGCCAAAATAAGGATTTTAACACTGATTCCTATCTCTTGCAAATACTGTTGTTCCTTTTCTATCATTTTTTTTTTTTTTATTATTTTTTTTTTTTAATAAAGCAGAATAAGCAATTTTCCATACGATAGAATACTTTGTTGTTATAACAGAGAAAAACATAACAACAACAACTAAAACAAAAACAAATTTTCACAACTTTTTACAACAAGCAAACAAAAGTTAAGCAAATATGTTGGGTGGGAAAAATAGGGTTTACTAGCGGTTATTGAAAGCTAGCTTAAGGCTGCGACGCTCCTTTAATGCTTAATGTGCTTGGTATGGGTGTTTGAGTTTGACTTTTTTATAATTAAAAAAATTCTTTATTCTGTTAATTACAATCACTAACAGAAATTGGCTTTTTCTGCTGCGCTTGTCGAAACAATCACATCAAAGTTATTTACTTATTATTTTGGTTGTTTTTTCTCTTTACGCTTGTTTTATGTTGTTGCTTTTCACTTGATTGATTTTCCCTCAAATACGAGTGAGTCCTTTTCTGTTATTTGCTTTGGTTTTTTATTTATATTTTCTGTTTTGTTTGCAAAAAAATGTTAACTCACATGAAAATCTCTTTGTTTGTTTGTTTGTTTTGAATATGCAATGAAGCATTTTATTAACAAACAGAAAATCTTTGGCAATATGCGGTAAAGAACGGAAATATTGCAATACAAAGATTTTTTTTCTACATTCTCTCACCCATTTGATATACTGCAGTGTATGTTTGAGTGAAAATGTTAACATATTGGTTGTTATTGCCTCTCATGTTCAAAGTAGTCAATAGTCACATGTAAAACGCTACAGCAACAGAAAATTTAAATAAGCCAAAATCCTCTCATGTCCTCCAAGGGATTTTAAATTTTTTTAGCCTGTTACGCTACGCTGCACGCTATGTTCTAGCAATAACTCATGTGGAAATTGCTTGAAATTTGGTAATTTGTGTTTTTTTTACGGCTGCATTTAGAATGTCCCCTCTCTCTCTCTCTCCCTCTGTTTTTTATTTTGTTTTTATACCCTAGTTCTAACCGGTAAAAGAACATAAGCTCATAACAACTCAACGAACTGTAAAACTAGAAAAAAAAATTGCAAAAAAAGAACCAAAACAATGATCTCCAATAATTGATTGCTTTCAGTTGATGAGATCCCAGACAAACAACTTGCATAAAACTTGTTCAAATCGCGGCAGATAATTTATTTTTATTTTTAGTTTTTTTTACTTTTTTTTTTTTTTTTTAGTTGAAAAAGAAAGAGGTCTCTGTGCACTGTGTAAGTGGATAACGACCCGCAACATCAACATCAACATCAGCAACAGCAACAGCAACGAAAACAACAAAGTCGTTAGTGCTCTTGGTTTAGTTGTAGCGCTTACAGCTCGTAGCTATTGCATTTTGTGAAGCACTCCTTTAGACGCTAACGAAGCAGAAGTTGAAGGTTCGATAAAGGAAATTAAATAAATTTGATTTTGCCGTAAACTCTTGAAAGGTACAACCACGTCTTCTTTTAATGTTTTTAACTTCACTTGTATTTTAGTCTAGATCTCGAAAATAATGAATATTTAACTCTTGCTGCTTGAATGAAAACAGACCGGTTCTAATCTCCGTAGAGGAAAAAAGTAATTCAATTACGACTTCTAAGGTTTCTTACAGGTATTTGATTTATCACAAAAAGCACAACAGTTGTATATATTGTTGCATATAAATTAATTTTAATAATGAAAAACCACAAAAATCTGTATTTAAGTAATAAATTTTTATGTAATGTAATGCTATTTTTTTTTTTTTTTTTTGTTGGTTGCGAAATTTTCGCACTCAGCAGGCCTAAAAGAGAGAGTGAAAGGTTGCACGTCACATATATCACAATTTCAATAATAGACATGTGATGAAAATATGCATGCGAGTCTTGCAGATCGTCCGTATTGATCACTATAGTGACGAGAAACAAATTTTTTATGAGAGAACATTCAATGTTTTATACATGCTGACAGTATAATGACTTGTCTTGTAGACCATCAGCATTCGCTCTGAGTATGCGTACTGGATCTTCGAGACGACTTCGATGACTTCGTCTTTGAGAGTTCATATTCCAACTGGGTAGAAGTTAGCGTACTTATGACAGAAAAATACAATAATTAGATTCCACATGTGACAATATCACTGAGTAGTAGAGCAGACATAAAAGTGAAAAGGTATTTTTTTTATTCTCTCCACCAGTTTTTTCTAATAGAATGAGGGTAAAAAATAAGATCTGCATCAAAATATGGGTATCGTTAGTAAAAAATAGCCCCCCGGTTCTTATTTAAAGCATCAAAAAAGGGCTTAAATTGTTGGAGAATATCTCAAACAGTTTCAATTCAATTTAGCTCATACGCCTTTTTGACAAAATATGTTAAATGTTTGGTTTTTTTTAAGGTGGATTTAAATTAGTGGCTCGTTGAGCTCCAATTCGTCGCCAAAATACCAAACAAAAGGAAATTGATAATTCACCTCGCATAAATTTTATGTAATTCTATAGGAAGAAGGAGACAAGAGTTGTGGGATCCCAATGATGTCAAATCCGTGCCTAACTAGCTGACCTGATAAATTCACAGCACAGTTTTTGTTTTAAAAAAACTTGTTTAAAAAAAAAAGATTTAAGTTGCAGAATTGAGTTGCAATGGATGATATTTTTTGAACAATTATGTAGGGGAGAGTGGGGTGTTGTAAGACACGTCATAACGACTGTAAAAAAGTTTCTCAACGAGTTCTCAGTTGTTATGCGGGCTGTACAAACATCGCCCCAAACCCAATCGCCCAAAACTCAAATGACCAATCACCAAAAAATGTTGGCTCTTTGAGAATTGTGAATGAAAGCCAACAAAAAAAAAAAAAACAAAAATCAAAATAGCCCTGTTTCTGCAGACAATGACAAATGTACTCTCTGAGGCTTGCCATTGTCTGCAGAGAGGTAACGGCCGATGAGAAAAATCAATTTTAATTTAAAAAATGACATATGACATGACATAGGACATGAAAAATTATATGACAAATGACATGAAGTATGACATGACGTCTGACATGACATATGACATGACATATGACATGACATATGACATGACATATGACATGACATATGACATGACATATGACATGACATATGACATGACATATGACATGACATATGACATGACATATGACATGACATATGACATGACAGATGACATGACAGATGACATGACATATGACATGACATATGACATGACATATGACATGACATATGACATGACATATGACATGACATATGACATGACATATGACATGACATATGACATGACATATGACATGACATATAACATGACATATGACATGACATATGACATGACATATGACATGACAATTGACGTGTGATATGTTATTTCATGTCATTTTTTTAATTGAAATTAATTTTTCACCAAAATTCAATATGCAAAATCGATTGGGTTTTGACGTGTCATATGTTATGTTATGTCATTTTTTAAATTGAAATTAATTTTTCACTTGGAAAACTTTCTGGCAGTGGCCATTTGAAAATGTCGAATATGGGGTGTCGTGAGACAGTGAATATGGGGTGTTGTAAGGCAATATATTTTTAATTTTCTGTGCTTTTTATTATTTTTACAGCCATCATGCCGCGTAGTGCATTTAAAACAGCGACAAAGCCAAAAGTAAATGTGGACGCATCAGACAAAAACAACTCCATTAATTGCAATGAATGTGATCGAGCTGGTCATCTGGGCTCTCCGCAAAATCGCAAAAAAAAAAATAAAAAGCATCCAACTTTTTCGCATACGAATTTTTTCATAAAAACAAATTGGACGATTTTGCATTTTTTTGGGTAAATTTTGTTTTTTTTTTTTGGGCTTTTTTTTCCAATAATTGTTGGGCGTTTTTTCGTTTCCTTGGGTGAAATTTGGTTTTTTCGTTTTGGGCGATTTTTTATTCATTTTTGGGTTATTTTTCATTTGGGTGATTTTTTTTTTTTTTTTTTTTTTTTTTTTGGCGATTTTGTGGAGAGCCCAACTTTGAGTTAACATTTCTTGCTAATATTTTATTTTTATACTCCCACGTTTAACAACCGTAAAAAAATATATTAATTTTGTCACTCCGTTTGTAATTAACGCCCATAAGGAGACGTGGTAGGTATAGATAAATGTATAAATTCTTTATCAGCATCACTACCCAAGTTGATTTAGCCATGTCAGTCTGTCTGTCTGTCTGTCTGTCTGTCTGTGATCACGATTACAGACGTAATTTTCAAGCTATCAAAACAAAATTCGACACTTAAGCTTTTATCTTAAAAATTAAAGATCAAATTCGAAAATGAGCTGAATTGGATGAAAACCACGTTTACCTCCCATATAAAGTGACTTTATCAAAAAAGGTCAAATCTCTATAAATTCAACAAAAATCAATTTCAAGTTTCAAAGTTTGAATTTTAAATTACGAGTAGTATTACAATAATTTAATTTCTAGAATTCAAGAAGAAGGTTTTAAATTGCTTTTTTCTTTTTTTAAAATTAAAAATAGTGGCTATTTCACAAGGTAGTTCGTTTATTATTGGAGGAACAGTGCATTTAAGTTTTGCGTCTACCGTAGTTATTGTAATTTCTCTGTCTGAATCTGTAATTTCTCCGTCAAGGGAGTCTGTAGCATACCTTAGGCACGGCGTCTGGTGTTGATTTGATGTTGTATTGGTTGAGTAAATCAGTTGTCATCAAAGTACTCAACTTTGGTGGTCATCTTGAAAATATCCTCGACTTGAAGAGTTTTAAAACTTGCTTCATTCCCTCATAGACTACTATTTTCTATGTGTTTAAGCTGCATTTTAAAGCTTTTGTATTTATTGGATGTGGGTTTTAGCTTCGCTACCCCAAGCAAGTATTCTATACCGTATCCTCGACTCCATCAAAGCATAATATACTTGTTTTAAGACGTCTTCAGAAGTGTGGTATTTTGAATGTGAAATGGCAAATATAGCTTTCTTGAGGTTCATTCATAATTTGTCAATGTGCTTATCCCAGAAAAAGTGACAGTCTATTACTACACCAAGATGTTTATAGTTGTCAACTAACTCAATGTGACCTTCGAAGTGTTGAGGCAAACATAATTTTCTAAGTAAATGCGTTGTTTTCTTGGCTTAAAGTGTGGACTTCGAATGTGCATATTTTTGTTTTGGAAGCGTTAATAACTAAACCATTATCGTGACGCCATCTCAAAGCCGTATTCAATTCTTCTTGGATATTCATTACTGCAGTATCTAGCGAATTATGTTGGACAACAATAGCCATATCATCAGCAAAGGCGAGTGGAATGCTTTGTTTGAAAACTCGCATAAGCTCGTTGGTATATAGTATGAACAGAACTGGTCCCAATTTTGATCCCTGTGAGACTCCAAGTTTCATTTTCTTTTTCTCGCTTATAACATCTTTAATCTAAACAAAAAATGTTCTATTTTGAAGGTATGCCATTAACTTTAGATGAGATTAAAAAGAGAGGAATTGATGCTTAGAATGAAATATAACATATCATATGTATCATTACTAGAAGGCATTTCGAAGCTAATTTATACTTCTTATTATTGTTCAAAAAATTATTCAAGGACCTTCTGCAATCTTTTTTTCGTTGAAATCAACTAACTCAGAAGTAAAACTCAGTAGAAATTTGAGTTTTATTTAAGCGCCAGGTGTACAATATATTGTCATCAATCATCAATCAATCAAAAGAATCTGACGTTTAAGGAAATAGCCTTCTGCAAAGTCCAATGAAAGATACACAAGCAAACTGCCACAAATGAAGAAGAATTTGGTCATAGTTCTATACATCTACAGGTATGATAACAAAATTGTATTAATTACATGCGCAGGGCAAAACTTATTTCTATAAAAAAAGGAAGAAGAAAACAAAGAGCAATTATAAACTAATTTGCATACATAGAGAATCTTGCGTATTAGTGGAATTACTGGCTAAAGTGCCTTTCTAATTATATTTTTCCATAATTGATATTTATAATTGAAAAATTTGTTTCCTTTGGAACAAGCTGTATTATGTGAGGTAATTCCGAAAAATTATGCACCCTAAAAACAACAGCTAAACTTTATTAATCTTTCTTTCCCTTTTTTTTTTTTTTGTTTTCTCCCCTATAGAAATTGCATAACTTAAGTTCAACTCGGACATTTTTAATCTCAACTTTAATGAATAACTTTTTTAACTGCTTTTCTAAAGCAAGAAAGGATAACATTTTGCATGTTTTTTGTTTTTTTTTTTTTGTTTTTTTTGTTTTTTTTTTTGTTCATTTGCTGCTGACAAGTTGAACGATTTAATAATAAGTTAATAACAAGCAGGGCAAATTTTTAACATGTTTCTTTTTATTTTTGTTATTCTGATGTTGTTGTTTATTCCTTCTGCTCACTGGTAAAAACAAAAACAAAACGAAAAAACAACAAAATAAATTGTTGAAAATATAAAATTCTACAATTACGAGTACGCTTGACCAGATGATATCGAGAGATGCAAGTAGAATATAGACACATACACACACACACACACATATTGTTTGTATGTGCTACAAATTTAAACAAAAGATAAAACTTGTTATTTGCTGTTATAGTTGTTGCATGAATATTGTTGTTATTGTTGTTGCTGTTGTTTCTGTTGTTGCTATTGTTACTGTTGTTGCTGTTATTGTTGTTCATATGAAAATAGTTAGCTGAAGGAATTGAAAATTTAATAACCACTTCGGAACGAACAGATGCTACGACATAGTTAGACAAACTAATGGAGTGTAACAGGATATGGGATATCAAACAACAGGATATCAAAATCATGCATGCAAACACACACACGCACACACACTGGCTGACCATTGAGTGGTTGGTTGTATGCATGTGTTGGTTTTGTTAGTGTTTTAGTTATTTTTTCTAATTTTTTTTTATTTGTTTTTTATTTTTTTTTTGTTTCATTGTTTACTTAAATAAAAATTTCCGCTCCTTGTATGCCAACATGTTGAAATATTTTTATAGCATAGAGCATAAAGTTTGGTTTTTTCTTCTCTAAAATTGGCAACATATAAAATCAAAGCTTTGTGTTTATTTTGGAATTTTTAGCAAAAATATTATAGCTTTTAGTGAATTTTCGAATTCGTTTTCAGATTTTTAAACTCAAAGATAAACTTTGCATTGATTTTTTTTTTCGAAGTTTTTCAAATATGAATATGCAATAGTTTTTTTTTGCAAAAATAATGCTAGCCATGCAGGTGCATAAATCATTGGCCCAAAAATGTAGTTTACGCTTAACGAGAAAAAAAAAATCTACATGAAAAAGTGGTATTTAAGTAACAGGAACCAACAAGAAAAGCAAGCAACAAAACGCCAAACTATCGACAAGCATGATGAAAAAACCAAATACAACAACAGCAACAAGAGCAACAAGAGCAACACAACAGTTGGCGTTATGTTGCAATTTTTCTTGCTTAAATTGCTTGCTAGCTTGCATTGTGTCCAGTAGCGCGCTGCCCTAGTTTATGGCTGCAATCAATAGCAACAAAAACAAAAGCAGAGAAAAAAAAACACAAAAAAAAAATCTACGCCAAAATATAAGCAATGTAGCGAAAGTTGCTAAAAAATGTTTACCAAACAGCACGCTATTCAACGGATATCCAGCTTAGCTTAAATTTTAGTTGTAAATAAATAATAAATATTCCACTTAACCAAAAAAATTTTGTTAGCAACTTAAAGCTACTTAAAACACAACATGTTTGTAGCTTAAAGCGCAGTTATAGCAAAATTATTATATTCAAAATGACGTCAGTATGAAAAAATTGTATGCTGCTGCACCCGGTATGAGCACAATTTGCAGCTTAAAGAAGATCATGTGTAAAACCTATCCGCAGCCAAGCAGCTCTAGCTCTGCTTTTGCTGAACGATGAGCTGCTGCAGACTTGACAGCATCAATTTGTTTTTCTCTATTTTTTCTGAATATTTCTTTTTTATTTTGCCCATCTTGTCATCTCAACCAGTTCACCCTAGCCATATAGCGAAGGCAAACAGTATGAAAGCTCGATTCGACATAGACTCACCTGAACTGCTCGGCGAACAGGTGTAATTCCCGGAATCCACTGGCGTCGCTTTCGCTATCAATAATTTACTTGTACGCGTCGAGCGCTCCGTTATAACATTGATGCCACCGCGTTGCGAGTAATTCATCACACGTTTCCCCTTGTACCAGTAGATAAAAGATGGTGGTATCGGTGACTGCATGGCGAGACAGGTAAGATTTATATCGCTGCCACTTTTGATGAAAAGTTCTGCATTGCCAAGAATTTTTGCGCGCGAAACTGTAGCATGAAAATATAGAAAAAAGAAATAGATTAAATTTGGTTTTCCTTTGCCATGAAGTTGGTAAAATAAAGTTATGAAAATATATCCTGCTTTTTTATAAATGTTTTTCTCGCCAGGAATATTCATCAACTTTTTGACATTTGCTATTTTTTTTTTCTACAAAAGAATTAATTTCTTTAATTAATAGAAATTGTTTTTATGTCTGATATGTTAAAAAAGCCCTCTTATACTGGGAGAACTATCCTTATGAGCTTCCTGCTGTTATTTAGTCATATATAAAGAATGTATCAACAAGAAGTGTAAGGTTGCAAAGAAGTACTATTTAACAGTTGGTGGCTTTACAGTCGCCAAATGTTGACAACTGTCATTTATAAACGCAGGATATTTATCATGGATCTTTATGCAATAAAAAAATAACAGAATTGGAGCTTCATTCGAGGAAATTTTCCCAATCATCTAACACAGTCATCTACTAAAGTTTAAATACACCTCTTAAAAGTCGCTTTTATAAATAATGAAGCATTTTTATTCAAATTTAGGCATGCTGTTAGTTAATATATCAGTAAAAAAAAAATAACGGAAACAAAAAAAAAAATCAATTTATCGCACAAATAACTATTTATTTATTAAAGACTTGAAGAAATCGCATGAAATAGTTTAAATCCAATACAAAAAATTATTTCATTTACTGAGTTTTTATTAAATTTAGAAAGGAAAGCTTAAATTAAAAATTTTTGATCCTCTGTAAGCTTCCATGAGTGGATCTTCAAACGACGTGGTGCCGATAGAACTAATTTTTCTGTTTCGGATGATGCGATTTCTGACCAGACATTTTTTAGAGCTACTTTTAAGGATTCTTTGCTTCTAAGTCCAAACTGTCCACAGAATGAAGCAAATTTGTTTCCAATCTCTCTTTACACGTATCTGTTTATTACGCCATCAATAAAGGCTAAATGTTCCACACCAGCAGGGCCGTATTATCCATAAGGCGGTGTAGGCAACTGCACCGTGAAAAAAAAATTGAAAATGTTTCATCGAGTGAATATTCAATTCTACAAATATGAGGTGGCCTTTTTTATTTAACAAAATGTTTTTTCAAAATTTGCGTTTTTGCAAAAAAAAAAAAAAACTAAATATACACTAAAATAATTTGTGTGTACTTTTTTTTGTTATTTGATACATGGGGCGTTCTTTATCAAATCGGCCACCTTGCCCCCCCCCCCCCCCTTTAACGTCTGAATTTTTGAGATAAAAAGTTCCACGGCGGTTTAAAATTTTAATTAAAATCTCTATTTTTTGGCGCCGTTTGGCGGTCTTCAAACATTTTATAATTTAAAAGTCTTTTGGCCACTTTTTTGGAAAAAAATGACTACGCAAGAAAGCAAACCTTAAACGAAATTGGTTTAGATTCTTTTTTTCTATTTAATGATAGAATCTTGTTCCTTTCCTAAAATTATTTTGTAAAGTGTAGATTTTTCTAAAAAGTTAACCATTGAATCAGCAAGAGCGGGTCCAAAAAATATTTAATATTCAAACTTAGAGGATTTTTTCTTGAAAATAAGACACTTTAGGGAAAAATTCTATAAACAAAAAGTGCTTAGAATATGTCAAAACAAGTTCAAATTAAAAAATTCCTCCTCTGTTATCTATAAAATGTTAAATAATCTGAAATTTTTGTTTTTTTCAATCAGCCGTATTCATAAAAATATCTTAAAATAGCTTTAAAACGTTCAATTGTTAAAAAGCTTTTTAATGTTAAAAAGTTTTAAAATTTTGCTATTCATAAACATGTTGTAGCTGCTTTGTTCTCATGAAATAGGAACACTTTCGATTGAAATGGGAAGAGTGTTAATAATGGTTTGTGTATTCGATAAATTCAATGACTCTTTATTTATTTGTCACAATTTCGTCAACATTTTGATACTTAAATATCAATAATTTTTCGAAACTAACCTCTGCACTGAAAAAATTGTCCTCTGCACTGAATTCCCTCCGTACTGAAATTATTTTATTTCTTTTTTTTTTTAAATATTTTTACAATAGTATTTTTACATACGGGTGTATGGCGTTAAAACGCCAAAATGCGAAAAAATATCTAGTGCTAGTTTTTTTTATTAAAACTTTTACATTTTTTTCTCATGTGTCTGTATAAATAATATTTGATGTTATATAACCTTCATTAATGGGTAAAATGCGCTACATAATCTTCATTTTAATAAAAATGTTCACCCCATCAAAAGAGCGGGTTTGACTTAATGTCCTATATAATTGGCCGTGTGTGAATACTGGAGCTTGCAGGTATATTGCAACTGTTCGCAACGACTTGCCCAGAATATTCATAGCAAATGACACCCACCGGATATAAAAAATTACTTTCTAAATGAAGAAAGAGTTGGCTGTGTCGTAGTCACACCCGTAGATTTTAACGTGACAGTGTTTTTTTAACCTTGTCTTTATTTATGTCCCTATCTTTTCCTTTGTTCCTGAACTTATCCTCATCATTCCCTTATATCCAAAATACTTCATGTCCAAACTCTTGTTTTAATCCATATCCAAATCCTGGACTTAATCCTTATCCGAATCCCTTTCCTAATTTGGAAAGGTGTGTTTTAGGTGTGTCTAAATGTTGCCCTAATCCATATCCTATAAAATGTATTTGTACGTTTTCGCTTTGCTTTGCTGCTTTAGGCTGTGTGCGAATTAGACTAAAATTTAGGAAATGACTTTTCTATTCAATGGAAATTTTCAGCCCTGCAAACATTTAGCAAAACAGCTGACCTAACTGTGCGAAATAACATTTGACAACTAAATTTAATAACCTATTGTAGCACCTATTGCTATCTCTTTTCTTCACATTGGCGAGCATGCAATAATACATAAAAGCTCAACGCTGCCAGATGATCGACTGCATAACGTAGGTTTTTTTGTAGCAATTAAGAGCTTATTTTTTCTTAATTCGGATGAAATCTACAAAGAAAATATTCTTAAACAAACAATATAAATAATTTTAATTAAAAAAAATTAACCTGTAAGAATTAATTCGTCAATTTGGATGCTTTTTTCCCTTTTGTTCAATTCAAAATTCCCACTTAGTTTCCCAAGAAGATCAGACACAAAAATATGGTAACTTTCAATTTAGTCATGAAAAGTCTACTCGAAAATTTACTAAATTTTAGACAAGCACTGCATTACCGGCAAACTTCCAATAATTTAGAAAAGTCAGTCAATTTAGATCAATTCGCACACGGCCTTAATTATACAAAAGAATCATTTTGGAAAATTTCAGAAAAAAAATATCACATAGTTTTAGGCACCACATAGAAAACTAACTTTCTTTGCAGGAAATTGTTTTGCTTTTTTTGTTGAAATGCAGAACATTTTAGAAAAAGTATTGCACATCTTATTGCACATCTGCAGACCAAGACCTTTCTATTGATACCTCATTTATAAAAATCGCATTTACGGTATAGATTTGATGGTCATCACAAAAAAAGCGCTTGCGTAATAATAATATAGATTTTTGTAACTTCTTCTACTATTTTTTTTTTTTTTTTTTTTTTAATATATTTTGAATATTATTGACATATTTTCCAAGTGTTTGAGATATTTTTAATTATTTTAATTATTTTTTCATAGCATGATACAATCACAAGGTAAGCTCATTTTAAAAGAGCTGCTCAAATGTGAAATTTTGCAACAACAAAGCTGTAGGAGCTACAAACGTCAAACGAAAAAAACAACAACAATTAGGTAAACTCTAAATTACCAGCTGATTTTGAAAACAAGCACACCCTACTCTGATATATGAGCCTACCTCGTAATTCCATCATGGTTCACGTTTCAGATATTTTTAAAAATCTTCCCATTTATAAACAAACATTTCCAAACACTTTTTGACATTTTACTTGCTGTTACTATTTTTTTCGAATAATTTGATATATTTTTGACAAAATGTTTTTAAATTTTTTTCGATGTTTTACTTATGAAGGCTTCCAGTAGGAAAAGCTATCATCTAAGATAGCTTCTTGGCACATCTTCTAAGACTCGGTGATCATTCCCCTTCACTTCCAAATGCTATATCCTTTTTTGTATGGAGCTACTATGCAAGGGGTATTAAGCCCTCCATCACATCTTCGAGTACGTAAGTAGTAATAAGTCAAGAATCCGAGTAACTTTTTTTAGCAATGAAAGAAGGATATGGATGTCGATGTTGATATATTTTCGTTTTTCGCTTTTTTTCTGTTTCCATTCTTCTGCATCAAAATTCCAAAAAGTCTGTGAGAATGTTTTATTTCAACTTGTTTTGATTCAACATATCGCTTTGTACCTGCCGTATTCATCTCCGAAAGTAACATATTAGTGCCTTTTTCCAATACTTGATGCAATCAGAAAAGATAGATTGCTTTAGAGAGGTTTTCACCTACCTTCCAACTGGGTTTATAAGAGGTTCATATTTTTTTTTTTATGAATACAGCCGAATATATATTTTAAATAAAAAAAAAAATATATAAAAATTATTTTCGCTTTATACATTCCAGTTTCTAGTTAGAACCCATTTACGAGGTATGTTCAAAAAGCAACCGAAATTTTTTTTAATTTCTTGGCCTGTGTTGGTCTGTTTGGGACAATTTTGTTGTTGTTGTTGTATTGCCAAGAATATCTAGAAAGTATTCATATATTTTCAGCTAGTTCACTTTTTTGTCAGTTGTTGGAATAATTACATCCCAGCAAACATTATGACTCTTAAAAGAGTCTTTTAAGACTCATATTAATCGTTTATCGTCATAATGCGCTCAAAAAAGACTCTTTTATGAGTACATTTTCGTAGGTTGTGGGCCTCAAAATATGATTCATAATAATGACTGTTTTATGCCTCATATAATACTCAAAATTAAGACTCTTTTAAGGCTCATATAAAATACTCTTTTAAGACTCTTTTTAAATACTCTTTTAAGACTCATAATAATGACTCTTTTATAACTCATATAAATTAGTATTTTTGCACTAAAAATTAAGACTCTTTTGGAGTCTTAAGACTTAAGAGTCTTTTTGGACTGAAAATTAAGACTATTTTAAGACTCATTTTAAATACTTTTTTAAGATTCATAATAAAGACTTTAAATAAATACTTTTTTAGAACTCATAAAAGTAAATGTCTTTTGGACTAAAAATTATGACTTTTTTGATAGTCATATTTAAGAATCATGGAATGGAATTTTAAAGACTCATACTGAGGATTCTTTCAGAACTCATAGAAGTAATCATGATCCATTTAGACTGAAATATATTTTTAGATTCAAATTTATTTAAAATATTTGATAGTTGAAAAATAAAAAAAAAATTACAACAATATGTGTTTTTAAACATTTCAAATAGAAAGTAATAGTAGAAAAATTTTAATTCATTTTACAATCATATAAAAGACTTCTGTATGAGTCTTTTTATTGCGTACTCATAAAACACGCATAAGAAATACTCTATTTAGAGTCTTATTTCTGAGCAATCATTCTACAATCATATTAAAGACTCCTTTATGAGTCTTTTTTTTGCGTACTCATAAAACACGCATAAGAAATACTCTTTTTAGAGTCATTTTTTTGAGGTACTCAGAAAATGTTTGCAGGGATGTATTTTGGAATAAAACCGGAACGATAGCTCCTTAGTTTTGACATTATAACCATAAGCCAAACAACCAATATGGCTCAAAATTTTTACATACTTCCTAGAAGAGCTTTCCAACACAACAACCTTAAAAAAATCGTGTCAATCGAAACAACAAAACTTTTAATTTTCCGGTTACTTTCTAAACACAACTCGTACATAAATATAACACAATTTAGACAGTTTTCTGATGGGTCGGAAAATGCAGTGACCGAATTTTTGTCAAATATGAGCTTAAGCTTTTATATTTTGCTGGAAACGGAAAAAACTCTTTTAGCCCACAGACACTCGACCGATATTTTGCTTTAAAAGCGACTATTCTAATAACTTTTTTTTTATTTTAAACAATTCAAAGGACTTCTCATCACTTCTTCACACTTCATCACAAAGGACTTCTTATCACTTCTCATTCTTATACAAGCACCTCCTTTATTTAAAAAATAAACCTCGTGCAATACTAAGATGTCGCTATTTATAAAAATATTATTCCGGATAAGACCGGGTATATCAGCTAATTCTTTCTGCTGTCAAGTGGTATTGTGCTCCTAAGCTTAGGTTTATTTGTATTTTCCAATGGTCTTGTCCATAAATGATGATTATTAAATAAATATGTATAAATATTTGCTATAAATTGTCCAATATAGCCCTTAATTTGATCAATAACTCTCCTGGGTCCGCCCTCAACCAAAATTTATTCTTTGTATTTATCTAAGTGTTGCTTGAATTGAATTCTTTGAACTAATTTATTGATTCCCTTTGCTCGTCCTTTACAACTTTTCTGATATTTAATATATATTTTGTATTTTTTTTTTTTGTTTTGTTATGCCCTTAGTTTTCATGTTTATGCTTTAATTTTATCTTCTCTATCATACCACAATTTGGCTATTTTTTTTCTCATTTTATTCATTGATACACATTGTGTAAATAAAAATCTTTCCTTGAGCAATAACAATTTTTTCCCTCAATTTAATCTGTTTTTGCCAAAATAGACTTTCAATCCTTTTTGTATGCATATATTTAACTTTATTTTTTTATGTATTATTTTTCATTCTTTGTAGAGACAGTTTTAGTTCACAAAAAAAAAAAAAATCCCTTAAAAATATTTTACTACTTTTTTCATTCCTCAAATAGACCACATGGTTAAGATTAAAAATAGAGAAAAAAAAAACCTATAGCAAATGGAAGGTTACATTGTTACTCGTTTTACAACCCGCATATATACTATACAACAGATTCTTATCACAAACACAAGCACATATGCATGCAAAACAAAGCTCTTTGCTTTAGAAGAAAAAAAAAAAACGAAAATAAACAAAAAATAAAAAAAGTAGCAAATATTTGCATTTAGCAAACATGTAAGCAACAAAAGATAAGAAAGCACCAACACACACACACACACACCCACAAGCACACTCAAGCAACCCACCACAACACGCACGCACACAGCTGCAATTTTTAGTTTCCAGCACTTTGATAAGCAACCGGAAAAACATACAAACAAAGTCACAAAAGCTGTGATTTTCCTGTTTTTTTTCTGCTTAAATTTACTCTCTTTTAACACTTTATATATACATTTTTGCTACAAAACACACACACACACACACACACATATGCACACACTGTCACATACAAACACTTACCCACAACATTCAGTCGGAATCCTTGACTTATTTTCGGTTCAGTTGAAACTTGACATTCATATGTGCCCGAATCTCTGGGTTGTGGCGATGAAATTCGTAACGTCCATTCATCAGATCCTTCAGTGTGCAGTGACTGAAAACGCTGGTCATTCGTGTAGGTAAGTATACCAACTGTCAGTATGTGCAGGTCACGTTTGCGTATCCATGAGACCTGTGTAAAAATAAAATTACAAAGAAAAAGAAAAAAAAAAAATAAGATAAATCAGTTTATTTGATGAAAGCATGATTTCTCGAAAGTGATAACGAGTTAATGAAAAGTTTTGCAAACAAAAAAAAAAAGAAAAAAAAACTTTAAAGGCATTTAGGCCGACAAAATAAACTCTCTTATCCATGACATGTGGGTGACAAAGATAGTGTAAAATAAAATTTTTCTTTACAACTGTTCAGAGAAAGATAGGATTTGGAAGAAGTTCACCGGGGGATATTAACAAGTAACCGGCAGTTGAAATACATGCATCTTTACATAAATAAAAGGGGCTAATAAACTCAACTTATTTTGGTTAATTATGGCTTTATTAGGAAAAAAATTATTTCCTTCCTTTATGAAATACGTTTTCATTCATTTATACGCTGCCTTGGCTTGCTTCGCAGTAGCGCATTCTGTAAACCCATTTTTTTTTTAAACCTAGTTGAATATTTCTGGCTCCATCTCACGAATGGCTCAGATAATATTTGTCTAAGGGTTGTAATCGTTTCTGGATAATTCCCACAGCATCAATCTCTAAGGAAACTCCAACAAATGATAAAAAAAAAACATCCGCACTTGGACCACCCACTCCAAAATCGACGATCAAACCTCTTAAACTCTTTTAACGGTCGTTCAGTGTTATTGAACAAGTAAGATATTTCCACTTTTTCAACTATGAGTTTCACCTCTACCGTGCGAACCTTTTTTTTTTACACGCACAGTAGAGGTGAGACTTGTATTTTTTTTTTATCATAGCGAGCAACGTTTCGTTTTGACAGTCAGATAGATGCGTCTATGTTTATGGCGCTCTTAAGCTTTTGAGCAGCCTTACGCAAAAACAAAACAGATGCGTACACCTAAGCCTCCAAGAAAATAGTATACCTTTAAGCGTAGCTTTGAAAAAGTTTTCAAAGCTTTTAAGTGCAATCAGCTAATTGCTTTTGAGATAATTGCCACTTACAGCACGGATCTGTGGGCTTTTCAACCGTTGTTTAGAATGATTTTTTTTTGTGCAGAATCGCAAACCGATACAGGGGCTACTGAAGTAAATTCATTTTATGCGACAATCCACAGGAATTTAAGAAGTTAAGATCTAGTTTGAAAGATTTTAACTATTTTTTTTTTATTGTTTCAACCATATAAGTTTTTTACATTTTGTTAGCTGTTGTAAAAATAGAACGTGTTTTGTATTGTTGGCGAGTTTTTATTTTTAATTAATAATTTATTAGAGAACTTGCCTTGAATAAAATGCAAAAAAAAATCGTTACTTTTGGTGAATCTACTATGAGTTAAACAAGAGTTAACGATTGGCACTAAAGAGCTGCACAAGACATTCTATTCATAGTACTTGAAGTACTTGAATAGTATACACTATGAAGGTGCAGTGTCTTGATATGATATTTGACATGACATATGACATGAAATTTGAAATGTCATGTCATGTTATATGTCATGGCATGTGTCACATCATATGGCATGGCATATGTCATATCATATGTCATGGTATATGTCATATCATATGTCATGTCATATAAGTTTTTCAATTGAAATAAATTTTTCTGATCGGTCGTCACATCTCTGCAAACAATGGTAAGCCTCAGAGAGTAAATAATACCATGTAAAGCTTCTTGAGAACATGCACGTTAGCCGTTTGGAGTCGGCATAAATCTAGTAGGTCCAGTTCTCGATCAAATGTGTTCAAACTTTTAATAACATGCACAACACAATTTGATCATTAGAAATAAGGTCAAAGTTATTTCAAGGTCTCAAATAGTCAGTTCGTTTTTATTATTAGTTATGGAATTTAAAATTATTTTTTTTTTTCAAAATGCCGGTTTTTCTGACATTCTCAATTTAGGCCTTACTTTTGACCGCGTACAAGATTGCGTCTGTTACATTGATCCAATTGGTCTAACATTTTCAGGATTTATTTAGACATCAGTTATCTTCAATATAAGTGAAATAATTTTTCAAAAGCCTGTCATTATCATTATCTACAATATGAGTGAAATTATTTTTCAAAATATTTTATCAAAAGCCATGCCATATCATACATATGCCATGTCATATGTCATGTCATATGTCGTGTCATATGTCATGTCATATGGCATGTTATATTTAATGTCATATGTCGTGTCATATGTCATGTCATATGGCATGTTATATTTAATGTTATATGTCATGTCGTATGTCATGTCATATGTCATGTCATATAGCATATCATATCATATGTTATATCATATGCACTGCGAAACCTAAGGTGGACGGCATCATTTGTGCCAGTAGAGACCAGGAAAAAATTAGTGCTTCAGCTAATAGTTCCAATTATTTCCTACTCAGATGTAGTGTATAGTAAAGTTGATTCCCGATCCAAGCTTAAGTTACAACTTGTGTTTAATAATGCTATAAGATACATTTTTGGTCTTAGAAAGTTTGACCGCATTAGTACTTGAGCAATAATGTTCTCGGTTGCAACATCTTCAACAATTTGGATGCTAGAAACTGCATCTTTTTACACAACCTGATCTACACTCACACTCCTGATTACTTATTTGAAAAGCTATAATTTTGTAGGTCAACTAGAAATTTGAATCTTATAATCCCTGTTTATAATTTCTTAAACTCTAACAGACTCTTCTTTGTGAACGCCATCAGATTGTGGAATTCACTGTCTTTAAGTATAAAAAGTATCGTAAGTAAACGCAACTGTAAGCATGTAATTTTCCAACATTTCCCTTAAGTCTCTCTCTTTCTCTAATTCTGAGCAAATCTTTTTTAAACCTTAATTCAATAATAATTATTAAACCTTATTTGGTTCTTAATTCTGTTTCTGTCAAAAAAAAAAAAAAAAAAAAAAAAAAAAATCCAACCTTAACTAAATTAAAATTTTTTAATATTCATTTGTTGTTATTCTTGATTGTTTCGATCTTTTCGATTTTGATTTAAATATTATTTATTATTTTGTTAAGATCTTTGAGTAATTATATTATGTGAAATTTTACCTATTTCTCTGTTGCTTATCACTTGTTATTTTTTATATGTGTATTCTTACTGCATTTAAAAGACTCTGTCTTGTTTGTGAACAATTCTTTCTTAAATAAATTGAAATTGAAATTGAATATGTCACGTCATATATCATGACATATGTCATGTCATTTATCATGTCATATATCATGTAATACTTATAGTCACTAATCATGCCCGTCCTATTATGTGCAGCACAAACCTGGACGTTGAGCAGTTCTGATGGAAAGACTTTGGGAGCCTTCGAGAGAAAGATCCTTCGTAAAATCTGCGTCAATGTCGAGTACTGAATTCGATGGAACTACGAGCTATATGAGGTGTACGCTGACATCGAAATAGTTAAGTGCCATAAAAACGAGCGGCTCTGCTGGCTAGGTCATATTGAGCGAATGGAAAACGACGCTCCAGCGAAAAAAATATTCGATTCAGTGCCCGGTGGTGGTCAACGCAGAATTGCATGCCCACATCTTCGTTGGAAGGATCAGGTGTTGGATAACCTGACCACGCTTGGTGTTTCCAACTGGCGCCAGCAAGCGCAGAACAGAAATGGCTGGCGCAATTTCTTATACGAGGCCAAAGCCGACTTACGGTTGTAAGCGCCATATAAGTAAGTAAGTAATGTAATGTAATACGTCATGCCATATGTCATGATGCTTTTTAAGTGTTCTTATTGAGATTTGCAATTGCCTGCAGAGAGGTAACGGCCGATCAGTAAAATTAATTTCGATGTCATGTCATATGTCATGTCATATGTCATGTCATATGTCATGTCATATGTCATGTCATATGTCATGTCATATGTCATGTCATATGTCATGTCATATGTCATGTCATATGTCATGTCATATGTCATGTCATATGTCATGTCATATGTCATGTCATATGTCATGTCATATGTCATGTCATATGTCATGTCATATGTCATGTCATATGTCATGTCATATGTCATGTCATATGTCATGTCATATGTCATGTCATATGTCATGTCAAATGTCGTGTCATATGTAATGTCATATGTACTGTCATATGTCATGTCATATGTCATGTCATATGTTATGTCATGTCATTTTTTAAATTGAAATTAATTTTTCTGTTGGCCGTTTTATCTCTGCAAACAATTAAAAATTCCCGAGCTATTGCCATTATCTACAGAAACATTTAACAACACTTTAATGGGTTAAATGGGGCACAATTGATAGCCCCAAAACCCTCACCGTACAAAAGAACTCCTATACACAAATGTTCATGCATTTCGGATGAGTAGCTTAGGAGTCTATTGCATAGTTACAGACAAAAACTCTTTTTTATACATCTGTGTCAATAAACAATAAAAGCTTGAGTCGGATTGCAATGTTTTGAGAAATCTTACTTCAAAATTTGTAATCGCCATTTAGGTTTTGTGAAAACTTCATCATTTGACTCAAGCGATTATTGCTTGTGGACACATAATTTATTTATAGCTACTCATACGCAATGCATGTGCGCCCTTGAACTGGACAGCACTGTTTTGAATAATTAAATGTTTCTCATACGCCATGCTGAACAGTTGGAAAGATATTTATAACACAATTTGATCATAAGAAGCTTTCAAGGGCTGTAATGTCCAATTTGTTTTTTTTTTTTATATTTTTCATGTTATGTGTCATGTCATCATTTTTGGCGTGCTTGCGTAGCTCTTGAGCTTCCACAAATCAATTGCAAAACACTTGACTTATAATTTATTAGGACAATAAAAAAGCCTTCAATTTTGGTTACTTAATTTTTCTCCTTTTATCTGTTAACTGCTTAACGCATTTCGTATAATTTCTCCCATATACAATACCTTTTAGAATCCCAAAAAAAAAAAAAGAAAGCTGCAAATCTTAATCTGTCCAATAAATAATTTCATCCATCCTATGCAAAGTTCAACTCTTACTTTCGTATATATCCACAGACCGCACTTTGATATATAACCCATCTAATTTGAGAAGAGCAAAAAAAAAAGGAAAAAAAACAACGAGGAAACTTGACTTACGTAGCGCTACTAAAAGCTATTATCTATTAATGAATGTGCTTAGCAAGTGACCCTTGGATACATCATGAATATTTTATGCATTCTGCACGATTATGTAAATTTCTCATTTCTCCTGCAGCCACATTATAACGATATGTGTACGTTTGTGTAGCACCTACACACACACACACACACATACACTTCAATGAGTTAAGGGTAATAAAATTTAACATTATAGTTAAAGGCTGTGCAGATTTTATGGTGCTACTTAATATATATGTATATATATATACGAGAGTATAGATATATTTTTATGTATTAGACTAACTTGCATTTTTATCTTTTAACTTGCTTTTATTCTGCTTTGGTTTTAACTAAATTTTTATGGATTTTTAACTGGTAATGCTATTAAGGTGAATGGTCAATATAAATAAGATTTTTTTATAGCATAGCTATGCATGGTTAGTATTAAATGGCAATAGATGTGTTTTATGTCTGTATGAGTATGTATGTATGTGTCTGTATGTTGCCGAGAATGGGGGCTATGCTATTAACTGACCTGAAGTAAAATTTGCTATAAATTTTTATTTCGAAAAACTAATTCAAAAGGATAGCCATAATGTTTGTTCACCATAAAATCAAATAACGTAATGGGGAAAATGCTTGTTAAGGAAGCTATATTTATTCATAATCGTCAAAGCTTTTTGTTAAAGTTGCATACATATACGCACATATAAAAAGCCAATTTTTTGAACAAGCATAAAAGTTAAAAAAAAAATAATAAAAAAATTTAACAATAATAAATTTTAATATTGCATTAAAAAAAATTGGTTACTTCCTTATGCTTCCTTCTTTGATTAGAGGAAGCATCTATTATTTATTTTAAAGAATTTTTATGACATTAAATACTAAGTGAATTTTGTTCTTTTTTTCCTCTTTCCTCTGTCTACTTCTTTTTTTTAAGCTTTATTATAAATTGTTGTTAAAAATTTGTTCCCTTTAACCACAAATCCATATAAATGATTTGCTTGAAATATACACGCAAATCTCTGGAGAACATTATTTATTCTGCTTCATTTACTCTGCGTCTGAATCAAGTCATTAATTTTTTTTTGCATTTGCATTTGCATTTAAAAAAAAGAACCTCTCCAAGTTTGTCCCTGAATTTGTCAGCAAGTGAAAAGAAAGACAATTCTACGTCAAAATTTAAAATAATTTGCACATTAATTTTACCCTAAGGAAAACTAAAAAAAAAACAAAAAAAAAAATTGTTTCTTTAGAAATCCTTGAAAAGAACAAGCTACAAATAATTCAGCACAGCACAGTTAGCTATGCCGCCATTACAACTGTTTGCTATACCGCACGCTGTGAATGTCAACCAAATAGCTACGTGACACGTTTAAATATTAAAGCAAATAATGGCCAAACGTTTTTTTTTTCTCTTTTGTTGCTATTCTTACAAATCCAACTGAAATGCGCCATGAATATTATAATTAACGATGCGTTAATTTAATTGAATGTAGTTAATCATGTCTTGGAAAAAGAGAAAATACCAAAAAAAAAGACAGTAAAATAAAAACAAAAACATTTTCCAAACATTGCTGACCACTGCTGAGATAAAATTTCTTGCTTCTGGCGGCATTAGTTTTTTCTATTTTTAAAATTCTAATTCTAGCACGTTTCATGCCATATAATGCCAATGAAATTTTTAGCAGTTTTCAAGCTTAAAGCTTGGCATTTGACTGTAGGAATCTTAAAAAGCTAAATCTGTTTGAAAAGAAACAGATAAGTGACAGTTCGTGCCTGTTAATACGAGTTTGTTTGGCATGAACCTGTACTGAGCTGGGATATAATTTTTCTCAAAACCAAAATCTTGTTATGAGAATTTTTTTTTTTTTTTTTTGAAAGATTGCATTATTATCGTGGTTTAAAGAAGCATTTTAATGTATTTAATATAATTTAAGCACGTAACAAAGGCTGCTCACAATTTAAATTTATAGAATCAAAAGGTTATGGAAGTAAAATTAAAAAGCTTTAAAAGCTATAACTATAGCACGGGAAGAGTTACATCAAGAATTTTCATCATTACTTTTTTCATTTTGATTGAATTTTAAAAGTTATGAAGCGTTTATTAAATTTTTTGAAATTTACACAAATTTCACGAAAAAATAAAATATTGTCCAAAAAAATTGCCAACACTTCTGATTTATGGTCATTAAAGTAAAGTTAAGATATTTGTCTTTCGAAATAATGACTCAATGCTTTAGAAAATGTTATATTTCATATCAATTTTTTTTTCGTTGATGAATTCAATTCAAGCAGTTCATTAAAACCATTTCAAAAGTACTGTCAGTGGAGCGTACATATATATTTTTACTATTTTTGTTTTTTTTTTTTTTTTGTTATAAAGGTCTAAAATAATTACTTTTTACTCAAAAAAATGGCACAAACCTGTTTTTGTTGTTAAAATGATAAAAACTCAAAATTGCATTTTTGACTACTTTCAACATGACATAGCATATAATAGCAAATGTGGCTTCAATTTTACGAAAAATTTTATAAACTCTTTATGTCATCAAAAAATAAGACCACCCCTGTGATTTTTTAAAGAAATTAACTTTTTTTTCACAAGTTGTTTTTATTCCTCTTATAGAATAGCCAAGCTCAAAGAATAATTTATATGAAAAAATGATAACAGTATCTCTTTCCGATCAAAAGTTATCGCTATAAATCTATTTTCTCGGCCTCTCGGCAACTCTTTATTTTCAACCGATAGAAAAAAAACATGGTGCCTTTAATATTACATTTCTAATAATTTTATGATCAATTTACTGCAGCTTATTTTTTATTATTTAGATTTTTAGAAATTTTAGAACGAAAACTAAATATCCCGAGTAAAACCGGGTATATCAGCTAGTATAGTGGCAGATAAAGCAATTGATAGTATGTTTAAGTTATAATTAGATAAAATCGTAAGAGAAGAAAAAATGGGAAGGTGAGGGTGGGTATTAGAAGGAAAAGGCAGACATAGAAAGATAGTTATAAGAAAATCAAATTTTTAATTTTGAGTCTTTTTTTACAAGAACTCAAGTCTTTGATTTTAAGTGTAAGAATTTTTCATGGAAATTTAACAACCTTTGTGTCTTTACCATAACAATTTTTATTTTTGGGCATAATCTAATCATTTTTGTTGGGTTATTAAGACATTTTTTTATTTTTGTCCACTACACGATCTACTGAGCAACTGTTCTAAAGTTCTTTAAACGCATTTCTTTCAAAACTACCTGTTACCGCCACTGCTAAAAATTTACTTTTTTTAATTATCAATCTTTTACAATTGTCATTTTTGATTTACACTTTGCGAATGTCAAACAAACGAGAAAATGAGCAAAATGGATGGCGGAAGTAAAGCATTGAAGAAAAGAACAAGACTTCCTTTTTCTTTCCCTTTGCTTGAAATCTCGTTTGCTGGACGTGCGTAATTGCTGCCTAAATTTTTTTTATTCTGGTTTCCATACCACAAAAGCATGTACTATATATTCATGAGTTTATAATTCATTATTAAATGAAATCTTTTATTTAAATAGGAATTTTAACTGTTATAAATTGTTGGACTCAAGTTATGAATAAATATATTTTGTTCTGAGAAACTGAATGCGTTTCTTTCCAACATCAGGCAGTTTAAAATCCATTTGGTAATCGGAATACACGAGGCAAATTTCCTCTGCAACGCCAGTCAACTTGTGTTGCCTACACTACCTTTTTACAAATTTGTGCCAGTTATAATGCGAAGAGGAATCTTCCGATAGATTTGATTTTATTGCAGCTTTTTCTATATATTTCATGTTTCATACCATAAACCTAAAGTTTTCTGGTCGAATAAAAAATTAAATTTTGGCAGACCAAAAAATTATCACATTTTCACGTGAAATTTGAAACTTTTTTAAAAACCTCCGCAATTTTGTTAAATTTCAAAATTTTGTTTTCTATCGAGGGTCATGGTACCGACAATACTTTCTTGTTTAATAAAATTTTTGGTTTTTTTGCTTTCAGTCACTGTGTAGGTCGCTATCTCTGCACCAGTGGGGGACTTTCTCTTTGAGTCTTGGGATATTGCGAATATCTCGCTGACATTTAAATTTTTTTGGTCCAAGAGTCCAAATCATGTATTTATTATATATCCAAAAATATGTCCTTAAAACTTTAAATATTCCATGCAGTAGTTTTCTTTAACCCTTTCAATGGATTTGTCGAATGTATTCGACACTGCATGCGCGTTATTACATGAATTAAAATTTTAATTGTCACGGAGAGGATCATAAAAATCACCCTCTCGTTGTCATAAAAAATGTCATAAAAATTACCTTTTTTTAACCAAGGAAAATATATTTGTTTGTTATTAAAGCTGTTTAGTGTTCGAAAAATCGAAGAGTGGTAGAAAATGGGTTAAGGGGGTCACACTAGTGGTACCTCTTCAATTAAGTTGAACTTTTGTTGCGTATGATGTACATTTTTTAACCCTCAAACGTTTCATTGGTTGAATTTGCACCTGCAGCAATTTTAAGTACCTGGCATTTCCTCCACAGTAACGTTATAAATCTTTCCTATAAATATATTGCAGAAACGCTCAATCCTTAAAGCTTCCTCCTAACACTTGAATTGATTTCATTTCCTTTCTACTACATCAAGTATGTAGCTAAGCAAAAAAATTCGCATTTTTCTGAGCGTAAAATATTGACAACACTTTAGTTTTCACTATTTTTATTGCATGAATAACAAAATTTTTCGGTTGAAGCAAACTTAATGGCACAAAATATATTTTTACCTCGCATAGTGGGCTAAGCAGATACATAGGGCTAAAGAAATATAATAAATTAGTTTTTTTTTTTTTTTGGCGAGGATTTTGAAATCTTAAAGGTCCCAAAAGACGTCTCAATAACCACAAAGTACATAAGGGCAATCATAAAATAAATAATTTTTTTCCACAATAAAAACTCTTCATATATTATTAACGCAACATAAATCTAAGGATTGCCAATTACAATTTTATTGTTTATTTTAAAAAGGCAATATTTATTAATAAAAAGCGTCTTATGCGAAATTGATTCTCCTATCTCTGAAATTTAAGCAAAATTCTTCATTTTCACTCAATTCTAATCTAACCCACTGCTTCCTGCAGCAAACAAAGCAAATCCTGCTGGGTATGATTTCGAAATTCCGAAATACACGCTAAAATGTTAAATTGCTTGCACTGAATCCACGAGCTCATTCACACACATATACATAAAAGCACACATGAATGCGCGAACAAACACACACACACACACACAGGCAAGCACACACATATTGCTATTGAAGAAGTGAATAAAAGCCACTAACGAGCATGTGAGGGAATTTATGCGAAGACATTGAGCGAAAAGCAGAAAAAGAAGAAGAAAAAGAAAGAACAAGCAGAAGTAGACAAATACCCCAATATAACTAAAACGAAAATGCAAGAAAAGGACTTAAAGTTGAATTCACTTTTGTTACCTTTCACGGTTAAATCGAACAAAAGAGCGAGTAAGGACAAGAGCAAAGAAGGAGCTATGTTTATGTGTGTGTTTTTTTTTCGCACATGCTATAAAAGGATAACAAAAGAATATTTATTGTTTAAATGTGAAGAACTGAATGGCAGCAACAAGAATGTAACAACAGCAGCTAGAATGCAACATTTGTAGCTTGTAGTAGAGCAATGTATACAAAAACAACAAAACCAACAACAACAACAACAACAACAACAACAACAACAACAACAACAACAACAGCTGCAACAACAGCAAGTAAAATGGATAATTTTGTGAATTTCTATACAAACGGTGGTCCTAGAATCACTGCGCTATGTATGTGGGTGTGTGTGTTTGTTTGTCAACATATTTCTAGTCATACTGAAGACTATGTTTTCTTTTGCGTATGTTTGTGTGTGGTTGCATGTTTCTATGTGGCTGTGTGTGCCGCTTAGTTTTGCGGCTAACGAGAAACGTTCAGTTAAACTAAAAAACATGCTTCGCCACATTTAAGTGCAACCAGCGTGTATAAAATAAGTTAGTCAGCGAGAAGGAATGGAAAGAAGAGGGAAGAGTGCTAAAATAGATGACAGAGAACACAAGCTGCATAAACAAGAGACGCAAAACTTAATGACATGAACTTTGGAATACAGTGCTTAACATTTCTTTCAAGTTTTTTTTTCTTGAGTGATGGATTAATTTCTAAAATTTATTGCAAACCACCTTTAAATATGTGATATTTTTCCAATTGCGTAAGTTAGCTCCGCTATGTTGAATTTAAAAAACAAAAAAAAGTCGTGTGCTGCTATGTGCCGACTGTGTGCTATCCTGTGCCGTATTGGAAATTTAATTTATTCTTATTGTTAGATATTTTATGGTTTTCATGGGCCACACGGGTTTATTTTTTTCGAAATTTATAATTTGTACTGTAATATACTCAATTTGCGCTTTAACCCTTAAGTACTATTTAAAGTCTATTTTTTGTATATTTTATCGATTCGATATGATAACTAGATCATCGATAACGGGATAACTAGGCCATCCCGACATGAAAAACTGTGTTTCTTCTTTTTATTAAAAAGCTAAATGACTAGCTTATGCCTTTGAAAACATATATGGATGGAAAAATTGTTAAACTAAATTTAACTAACCCTAGGGTTAATAAGGTCCAGCTGGAACGTCATCATAATTTTCATAACGTAAAGATCATCGTTCGTTGAATCGATGACGACACTTTTTAAATATCTTTCAAAATAATCCTATTCATAAAAGTCCACAAAAAATGTTAGTTTTTACTATTTTGTTTATATTTTTTTAGGAAAAACAATATGAAGTCGCTTTTCTTTTTATTACAAACAATGATTTCACAGCTCTTCATCATTTGGCTTTTTATACAAAATATAAATAAAAAAAAAGATACAGTAGTTTCGACTATGTCGTAACACAAGACGTAGAATTATTCAATTCGCTTTTGATGACATCTTTTTTAAAAAATATTTAGCAAAATATTCATTCGATACACCTGAGCATATGACCTTTAAGAGAGTGCTGGAGAAGGTTAATATGTATAACCGACCTTCATTATTTTTGCAAAAGGAAAATTTTTTCCTTTGACACCTATTCCCTCCGACCACTCCTTAGGGGGGCTCCCATACAAATTTTATGGTTTTTGTATATTTATTCCATACACCTGAGCATATGACCTTTAAGAGAGTGCAGGAGAGGGTTAATATGTACAACCGACCTCCATTATTTTAGCAAAAGGAACATTTTTGCCTTCGACACCTATTCTCTCCGACCACTCCTTAGGGGGGCTCCCATACAAATTTTATGGTTTTTGTGCCGGAAAGGGTTAATATGCAACACCGACCCCCATTACTTTTACAAAAGGAGTATTTTTGCCTTTGACACCTATTCTCTCCGACCACTCCTTAGGGGGGCTCCTATACAAATTTTATGGTTTTTGTTTATTTATTCCATACACCTGATCATATGACCCTTTAATAGAGTGCCGGAGAGAGTTAATATATATGACCGACCCCCGTTACTTTTGCAAAAGGAACATTTTTGCCTTTTTCACCTATTCCCTCCGACCACTCCTTAGGGTTGCTCCCATACAAATTTTATGGTTTTGTCGATAAAACCGGAAACTGTCGATAAATAGGTAGAAAGTTTAAGCAAACAAAAACATCAAATGTTAGCTTTATATTTCATGTAATTGCGTAAAATTTATATAAGTTAGAGAGTTCTAACATGAATTTTTGTCGCATTGAGGATCAAGCAGACCAACAAGTGCTAACATCAACATTGTACGATCAGTACTTTAGGCCCACCAAAGGCTCAAAAAGTTATATAAATACCGACACCTGATCACTATCAACCACCCTACTTACCTCCGATAATGACGTATTCTACGTCAAAAAACATTAAAAGTAAATTAATTAAAGCAAGTAAATTCCTTAAACATATTTCTTCTTAAAAGTTATCCTTAGAACTTAAATAGGAACACGTTTCCAGGACCGGCAGTTTTCATTTTGAACATGAGGCCTAAAGTACAATTTGATGAGGTGTCTTGCACATTTTTCGCAGGATGTTTTTGTCATTTGTCGGTTTTATCCTCTTCAGTTTCGATTTCCACGTCAGATTCCGATTCGATGTCATCAAATTCTCTGTCGGACTCATCATCTTGCTGGAAATCGTCATGAGACATAGCAGGGAATTCTTCAATTTCCTAGCCGATAAACTTTTTTGTGGCATTCATCTTTTATTTTTTAGAATATTTAGTTTAATTTGTTAATTTGGCGGGAGATGTGCGACTTTTATGCTACAATTTTAACTCCAAAAAAGATCCAATTAAACAATTTTTTTATATTTACTTCGAAACGAAAAACGGACACAAAGATCATCGTTCGTCGTTACCGACTACGCGTATTTTAAAAATAACCACTTACACTCACCGTATAAAGCCGACCAACTGCACACAGCAACGGCATATCAGCAACTGACACTTTGCAAAAAATCAGCATAAAGCAAACAAAAAGTAAACAGAAAAACATCAAAATGCAAACAAGCGTCATCGAAACGACGAACGATGACCTTGCAGGGTTAATCAACAAAATGCTCGTGGTCTCACAGATCAATTTCAGTATTTAAGTATTATTTAAGTACAACAGTACTTAAGGGTTAAGCTACTGAATAGAAGTTAATAAAATTCTCTTATTTGCATAATGTTAAAGCATAAATGCTATTTTTCTTTATTCTAATCGCACTAATGTGAGTATCAATAGTTTTTATGCATATATTTGGTAAGGAAACAAATTCAGAACCCTCATTATATCATTTGGAATAACAACTTCCATAACATTATAATAAATTTCAGTGAAATGTGCTGCAATGTGCTTCATATGTGCCGTAATGTGCTACATTGCAAAAAGCTTACTTACTTACTTATCTGGCGCTTACAACCGAAGGTCGGTTTTGGCCTCGTATAAGAAATTGCGCCAGTCATTTCTGTTATGCGCTTGCTGGCGCCAGTTGAAAACACCAAGTGTAGTCAGGTTATCCAACACCTGATCCTTCCAACGAAGATGTGGGCGTCCTCTTCTGCGTTGACCACCACCGGGCACCGAATCGAATATTTTTTTCGCTGGAGTGTCGTTTTCCATTCGCTCAACATGACCTAGCCAGCGGAGCCGCTCGATTTTAATACGCTTAACTATGTCGATGTCAGCGTACAGCTCATACAGCTCGTGGTTCCATCGAATTCGGTACTCCCATTGACACAGATTGGACCGAAGATCTTACGAAGGATCTTTCTCTCGAAGGCTCCCAAAGTCTTTTCATCAGAACTGCTCAACGTCCAGGTTTGTGCTGCATATAATAGGACGGGCATGATTAGTGACTTATAGAGCGTGACTTTTGTTCGTCGAGAGAGGGCTCTGCTTCTCAATTGCCTACTCAGCCCAAAGTAACACCTGTTGGCAAGAGTTATCTTTCGTTTTATCTCAATACTGACATCGTTGAAAGAGTTTACGTTGGATCCCAGGTAGACGAAGTCCTTAACAACCTCGAAGGAGATGTTGTCAACAGTAACGTGTTTTCCAAGACGCTGGGACTGTTTATTTGTTGACACTAGGTATTTCGTCTTATCTGCGTTCACTACAAGACCCATTCGACTCGACTCTTTCGCTAACCTGGAGAATGCTGCGCTGACTTCACGCGTGTTATGGCCAATGATATCGATATCATCAGCACACGCTAGCAGCATTATACTTTTGTAGAATATCGTGCCACTGCGTCTCTAATCAGCAGTTCGGATGATCTTCTCCATCATTAGGTTGAAAAAGTCGCACGATAAGGAATCACCTTGTCTGAAACCTCGTTTGGTATCGAATGGAGGAGTCAGGAGTGAGGTGACATTGCAGTGACATTGCAAAAAGCAAATGGAATTATAATTTTAATATGATTCTTATGAGGGTTCATTTTGATTACCACTAAGGCTTGCAATCCCGGCCAAAGACTTTCAGTGGTAAGCAGTATGCGTGTGGTAATCAAAATGACTCCTCATAAAAATCATAATCAAATTATAATTATATACGTTTTATTCAATGCAACACAGTATGGCACATTATAGCACTTATGAAGCACATTGCAGCACATTTCTTGTTTTTAGTAGCAAATCTTTTACTATGACGATGCAAATTTTATGCATTTTATTTGTCAACTTTATCTTCAAACTCTATAATTTGAAAATATATCCCAGATTTATATAATTCCCAGCAATTATTTTTAAAAAATTATAAATTTTTAAAAATTGCAAAAATTTTAAAAACAAAAACTTGTTCACTTTATATCAGACCAAAAATGTTGCTTAATAACATTAACAATTAGTCTTAAATACATTTGTGATTACTTACCGCTCTGTCGCCCAAATTGCGCACCCTGCAGTGCAGCAATGCTGCCTGACCCACTGTTGCCGTGACCTCGCGCCTCGATGAGTTGTCGAAGTATGGCTGCGAATATGGCGTCTCCCAATAATGTGGCGGAACATCGCCGCAGATCGTTTTGGTTTCTGTTTTTGCGCGCAATGAAAAGAGACAAGACGGAAAAAACAGATTTTAATTAGTTCGTTAATAATTAAAATTTAACGAAGACAAGCTTTTTAAGTGACATTCATTTCAAGAGCATCATCAAAGTGCTGGCCATGACAGACATTCAGTCCTTTAGTTGAATAATAAATACACTGTTAAATAAAACTCTTACAGAAAGAAAATATAAAAAAAAACTGTTGCTGCAAGTCAAAGATATTCAATGAGCATCAAGGTTGGTTCAAGTTTAAGTCGTCGTGATTAAATACGCAACAAATTGCAAGGCAGAGACTCGTAAGGATTCAAGGATGCACGAGCTCATAAATAATAGAGTTGATATAAATGCAAAATAATTAAAAGTAAAAGCTTTCATAGTGATTTCTTTTGCTTTCACAATCAGAACTTTTCTTCTTCTGGAAAAATGTCCTTTAATTTGTTTTTGAAATTCGTAACAGCTATTATCTATAAGAAATAACTAATTAATCAGTCAACAAACGTTTGACCCACCTGCGCGCTTAAACACACCTACTCTGCCCGTCTTAGTTCTAGTCAAACACTTGCTGTTAAGCTGCTCTAAGGACTCTTAATAACAAAATTGTTAATAGAAGCACATACTTCCAAGCACATGCAAACTACTATTGGTTTTAAGGCTCATTTTTGATGATGTCTATAACATTTGAAAATACGTTAAAATACTTCCTTTGAATATATAATAAGTTGAAGAAGGTTGAAAGGTTGGTAATTGTGGGCAGGGTGGTCAGTGTGGTCTGTGTGCAGTGAGAGTATAAGAGTTATAGTAAGGTATGGGCAAATAAGGTGGTAAAATTGGTAGAAGTGGTTAGAGTGATGAGGTTCATTAAAGCTTCAGTAAAAGATGGATTATGTACTGGACGTAGCTGGAGTAGCTAAGGTTGAAAAGATTGACATGGATAACAATTGCTAAATAATTTTTCATCGTTAGGTAAAAAAGTGGTAGGAAAGGTATCTTGGGTCAATACTTTTAGATTGAAATTTAAAAATGTTGTATGAAAAAGTAAGATAGAGTAGATAGAGAGGCCAATCAATCAAATATACAGTCAGGTCATGCGTTTTATTATCTTTTTCGGTTTTAAGACCAAATCAGTGAGTTGTGATGGGTCGCAATTTAGAAATTTCATTGAAAATGCGAAAATAACACTTAAATTAGAAATTAAATAAAATAGAATCTAGAAAAGAAATATTTATGAATCTATGGTCATAAAATAGCAAAGGAACCCTTCTAGTAGGCAAGCTATTACAAATTTCTTCAAAACCAAAGATAATTTCTATAAAAATAACGACCGGGAAAGCCAAATATCTTAGATTTAGGCGGCCTCGGTAGTCGAGTAGGTAGCGTGCTCGACTGCTACCCCAGAATACCCGGGTTTGATTCCCGGCCAGGTCATGGTCCTTCGCTTTAAGCCTTTCGCATTTGCAATTTTCTATCCTCATTTCTCATCAACTAGAATTGAAAATTCATATATATATACGACTTGAAGTTGTAGTTGATGGTAGAGAAGTTTGTGGATGAGATTGTTTTTATAACTTGAATTGACTGAGGTAAAGGCATAACACTTGCTTGAGATTCAAATTCACATATCTCTTTGGCTTTCCACCACGCTTAGAACATCCTACATGTGTTTCACTTGATTGACCTTTTCTTCCCACTAATGTATCACCCCATTTCGAACCAAGGCAGACTTGACTGAATAGGTATTCCACCTGAAATCCTTGCTTCAAAGCTGAAAAAAAAAAACTGTTACTGTTACTGTTACTGTTACTGTTACTGTTACTGTTACTGTTACTGTTACTGTTACTGTTACTGTTACTGTTACTGTTACTGTTACTGTTACTGTTACTGTTACTGTTACTGTTACTGTTACTGTTACTGTTACTGTTACTGTTACTGTTACTGTTACTGTTACTGTTACTGTTACTGTTACTGTTACTGTTACTGTTACTGTTACTGTTACTGTTACTGTTACTGTTACTGTTACTGTTACTGTTACTGTTACTGTTACTGTTACTGTTACTGTTACTGTTACTGTTACTGTTACTGTTACTGTTACTGTTACTGTTACTGTTACTGTTACTGTTACTGTTACTGTTACTGTTACTGTTACTGTTACTGTTACTGTTACTGTTACTGTTACTGTTACTGTTACTGTTACTGTTACTGTTACTGTTACTGTTACTGTTACTGTTACTGTTACTGTTACTGTTACTGTTACTGTTATTGTTACTGTTATTGAATTACAAAATGAATATATGGAGGTTATTTATGAAACATAATATCGCTCAAATGGCTGCCTCAACCTTGCTTTTGCAGGCGATCCGATTTCATAAAATTTTGCAGAACATTCTGGCATAATTCTGGATCAATTGCTGCAATTGCCAGTTGAATTTCCTGTTTCAGCTCCCGTATCGTACGATTTTATTGATATAGACCTTTCCTTTGAGGAAACCCTAAAGCAAAAAGTCTAACGGTTTCAAATCACATGATCTCGGTGATTAATTGACCTCGGCTCGGTGCGAGATGGTGTTTCATTCTCATTTTGTTTACAATAAGTGCATTGTGTCGTTGAATCTGTTGCAAGTGGCATCTTCCTTATGAAACCATATGTCGTCGAGAACCATATCAACAATTTCAGGTCGAAAGCAGTTGGTCAGCATGTCTCGATAATTGGCACCATTCAAAGTAAATGCGGTTGCAGATGCATTTTCGAAGAATAATGGACCAATGACACCATCAGCACAAAATGTACACCAAACCATGTATCATTATGGGTACATGGGAACCTACTGGAATGGTCTTGTATTCTCTATGTCCCAAATGTGACAATTCTGCTTGTTGACGTAGCCATTGAGAAAAAAATAAATGGTCGGTAGAATGCATTTAAAAGGATTAGAACCTCAGCCTGCTCTGCTCATTCCACAATAAGGTCATCCCATCAATTAAGCCGTAGGAAAATACCTTAGAATGAATCTTCTTAATATCGCATATAATGTTTCCCTCCATTCTAAGCCATCAGGATTAATCCTCTGCAAAGTTAATACTGGGAACAGAAAATACCAAACAAACAATATGGATTAAAGCATTACTCACTGGAAAATGATTGTTGTGAAATGTGGTTAAGAACACAACTGGCAAGAAAATAATATTTTCCAGAACAGAAAGCAAGAGAACAACTTTCAAAACGTTTAAACTTATGTATGTAGGTTGAAAAGAGTTATTAGTTCAATTCAATGGACAAACCAGCATTTTTATTAATTGCAAACTTAATAAAACAGTGATTGTTCAAAAGTTAGTCCTCATATATTTCATCATGAATGTCAAACATGTTTATTTAGATGCCTTACATCAAATTGAATAATTTTTATTTGATTTATTTTTCTTTGAAAACTTTTCACAAAATATATGGCTGCTGCTCTGTGGTGAAGTCTTTTAAACTTGTTTTTTTTTTATCTGAGTTACAGTCATAAAAGTTCAGCAAACATCACATCATAAATAAATCTACAAATGGCCGACAGATACCATTCAACATAGAAGGCCAACACGACAAACCTAAAAAAAAAAAAAAAACAAAAAATATTTGCCAAAAATATTTAGTCTGCCGCAAACCCGCAACCGCACCATTACGCATCCAGTAACTAATCACATTTACATGTTCTTCATTGTATGTTCATAATGCCCAAAAGGTTCTTAAAATAAATCATAATTTCTCGCTTTACTTGTACAAGTCTGCTTTGAAACTCACACCCTGTTGTTAGTGAAGCGAACAACAGCTACCCTGAACCCCAAGCTTGTAGGTATTATTGGAAGAAAATCCCTTAACGTTGCCTTAAATGTTGAGAACAGCTCACGTACAAGCTCACGAACTTGAATGTCTGGCGGCTTTTGCCACCAGCAGCAACACCAGCTGCGACGACAGAACAATAGCAACCAACAGCGACAACAACAGCAGTTCAACCTTTGTAAATACAGCGGTGTGGCGGTATTGTGCTCCAGCCCACAAACACAAACACACACACTATAGTAAGCTGCTGTGGTTTGTGCTGAAATGAAAGAAAACAAAAAAAAAAAACTCATTTCATGATCGAATGAACGACAATGCTGTGTAGTGTTGACCCCTAACAGCAGGATCCGGGACCAAAATCGGTTCAACATTATTAACAAAAGAATGTCGCAGCAGTTATGGAATTTACAGTTTATTGTACCCGATGGTCATCGTTTTGCTTGATAAAGCGTTAGTCTGTCTGTCTATGTGTGCGTTTATTTGTGTGCGTGAAATCGTCCATTTTGTTGGAAGTTATGTAATATTATTAAATCCTTATTAAACAATATTAATCAAAAGGGTTTTTTTTTTTTTTGTCAAAGAAAACCCACAACAAAAAATAGGCGGCCAGGGAAACCAGCATTTAATGAGAATGTTCTTTTGTCCTATTGCCCCTGTGGGCCTGCAGAAGGGTCAACAAAATAAACTTTAATGCTTGGCATTATCAAGCAGGTTACGCGTAAATTAATAATGACAGAATTATCCATTTACAAAATAAAAAAACAAAAAATTTGCTGTGTACAAATTAATACAAATATATATTTACATATACATATATATAAAAATGTCATTATTCTTGTAACTTGTGTGTTTGGTGTAAGAAACAATTTAAAATCTTGCAAACAAATGCCTTAAAAATTAAAGTTGAACTAAAAAAAAATAATATTGCTGCATGATTCGTAAGGTTTATATAAACCATCACACAATGGTCTCAATGTCCACTTCTTCTGAATGAGACTCTTAAAGGCTCGGAGAGAGGTTCTTGGGTCATTGAATTTAAATTTAATTTGAATTTAGAAAAAGCAAGTAAAATTCAAAACGGCATATCCAATATGGTTAAAGGCGTCCTCATGGGGGAGCAGGGGGCACTTGACCCCCATGGGCTAGAAAAATTTTATACATTTTTATTTCCTATGTGTATATGTCATTTTCATATCATAGTTTTCATATACGTGCACAGCAATGTATACCTTTGCCTTACCCCCCTTCAAAAATTCCTACGGACGTCTATGAATATGGCGATTAAAATTTCTAAATCATAACAAAACTACATGAAATTTATTGTAAGGAGGTTTTTTGGGGACAGTTATTTAAAATTTTATACCAAAATGTTTCAAGTTAAAAATGGCGGATCCAATATGGCGATCAAAATTTCAAAACCCCTTCGAAACTGCATGAAGTTGCATATAAAGAATTTTGTGAGGTTGTTTTTTATGATTTTAAAGTCAAACGTTTTCAAATGAAAAATGGCGAATCCAATATGGCGGTAAGAATTCAAAAATCATCGTAACTGTATGATACACAGAAAAAAATGTACAGTAAATTCTACCGATTCGAACGGTAAACTGTCGTTTGAAAACGAACCAAACGATAAAAGCTCTACCGCAAAAGTTGTCTAACAACAATTTTTTACAGTATTTGTTCTGACTGATCAAAAAATCAATTTCAATTGAAAAAATTTGCTTTTTCGGTGGCGGATTCGAACCTAGGACCTCGCGGCTCGAAAATTTTTACCAAATAGTTCACGCATTTTAACGTACTCGGCTACGTCCGCTACCACATGTGAGAAACAACATGTTCGATAAAAAAATTAACGGAAAATTTTAACTTTTCGAAGAGTTAAGATTTACTTTCACAATTGTTAAGCTACAATTTTTGCTCTGTAATTTTAAACGAAAAAAAAATTAACTGTACAACAACAATTGTATTGACGATAAAGTGACCCAAAATATCGTTTGAATTTATCAACGAATAATGAAAATATTTAATTCGAAAATTTGCAATTTGTAGATTCAAAATGGCGGTTCTCAAAATTTTAAAAACTCATCGAAACTGCATGAAAATGAATAAAAGAGGATTTAAGGTTTCTATTAAACCTCTGCACGAGTGCGCTTGAAATGCATTTCAAAGCACTCGTTTGTGGTGCAAGCTTTTGCTATGTTTTGCTCTCATCAATGAAATCAAGCCTAACACTACAGAGAGCACTCGTCGCTTGAACAGAACAAGAACAAACAAAAACCAAAACAATGTAAGGCACGATTCGGAAAAGAAGTCTGCACTGACTGGAAAGTTATGTAAACAACAGCAGAACGCTTGAAGTTATGCTGTGTTATTTAAGTTTCATATTCTACATTTTCTTGTAAAAAATCATTAGGTGCATATATTTAAAAAGCTAAAATAAGGGATTTTCTTATTATTAATTATTCAAATTATAATAGAAGGCTTATTTGTTTTGTATTAAAATGCATGTTTTCCGTTTTAATAATAATATTTAATTAAAAACAAGTTACAATTTTAAAAATTTGTAAGTAACAAAATATAAGAAATTCATCAAATTATATAAAATAACAATAATAAATACTACAATAATGTAGTTGTAGGTGTGTTTTTACTTTTATTATTTTTGGTGATATTGTAAGTCTGGTGTAGTTAGTTTCTTATGATGTTGGATTGTTGATATTGTTGCTGATGATGATTTCGTTTGTTGTTTATGGTAGTATTGGTGTTTGTGTGATTTTTGGTCTATTGTGGAAATCTTTTTATTTTATAATTGTTTCTTCTTGTTGATGAGCTTTCGATTCCGAGAAAACTATTGCTTGTATGAAAAAGTTCTTGAATAAGAAGTGTTTAAAAACCCACGACGACTAAAGTTTCGCAATAAAATTGGATTAAAAAGAAAAAATTTCTGGCGCTATCTGGGTTTAACATTCATTATAATAAAATTAAAATTTAAATAACATATGTACGTCATTCACATCCATTTTATTAAGCAATTATTTACAAAATTTTCTCCAAAAAAAAAAAAAAAAAATCAAAAAATTGTTAAAAAAATGCACCACTCACTACGAAATAAAAATTATTACTTCGCCAAGGTTCTGCCGCTTAAAGGGTTAATGCTTAGCAAAGAATTGAAAAAAGAAGCAATAATGCAGACGTTAACTGTGCTTGAAAAAAAAAAACAAGCAACAATATTAACTAACAACAAAAACTAACAAACACACAAACAAAGTTTACAACTTGAAAAAAAAATTACACAAAAATTACTATATAAATTAATGATTGAACAAAAAATAAACACAAATCAATTATATTAAACATTCATTATAATAAATATATAATATTAAATATTATAATCATTCCATTCTTTTTAGCAATTATTTACAAAATTTTCTCAAAAAACAATAAAAATTAAAAAAATTGTTTAAAAACTCACTACGAAACAAAAATAATTACTTCGCCATGGTTCTGCTGTGTTAGGTGTGATTGGTGCATTTTTCGCTGTTATAAATTGTTCTGTTTTTATTAAACAAACAACATCGTGCTCTGTTAAAGCAAACGGCGAACATAGTTCTCTTTGAAGTCGACGAGTGCTCTGCAGTGCTTGTTTGTTGTTATTAAATGACTTGGATAAGCTCTGCTTGACTAACAGAGTTCTGTCAAGCTCTGAACTCTGCACTGTTGGATCTACTGTTGTGGAAAAAACGAGTGCATTTGTGCAGAGGCTTAATTTCTATATATCGGCAAAATTTTTAATAACTTCATTGAAACTTGGGGCTTCATTGGGGTGGCTTATTTTGAAATTGATACTTATACTTTCGAGTTAAAAATGGCAAATCCAATATAGCGGTCGTAATTTTAAAAATTCTACGAAACCTCATGAAATTAAAATATAAGAAGCTTCTTTGTGGGGAACTTATTTTGAAATTGATGTCAATATTTTCAAATGAAAATTGTCGGATCTAAAATAGAGGAAGCTCTTTGAAGCTCTTCGTGGGGATCAAATTAAAAACGGCGGAGCTAACATAATGGTCAAAGGATCATAGGAACTTCATCGAAACTGTATGGAATTTTAGGAATGTTTTTAAGGTAGTTTAATTTGAGTAATATATCAACATTTTCTTAATTTTAAATTTCGGATCCAAAATGGACGTTAAAGGTTTAAAACTTCATAGAAACTATATAAAATATATTAAAATAGGGTTTTAGTGGTCGTTAAATTTGAATTTTGTATCAAAATCCAAAATGGCAGTCAAAAGATCAGAAACTCATCGAAACTTCATGAGAATTGGAGCAGGCATTGCTTTTCTGTTACATATGATAGATATAAAAAATTTCCTATATAAAATGGCGTATTGAATATAAATAAATAAAATAAATAAATAACTGGCCATTTCAGCCCTTGAAAGGACTTTGACCTAGCTTCTTATGATCAATTGTGTTGTGCGTGTTATTAAGTTTGTACACAATTGACCGAGAAATGGACCTACAGGCTTAACGCCGACTCCGAACGGCGATGAACGGAACGTTCTTATTCTCAAGAAGCTTTACATGGCATTTTGATTACTCTCTGAGGTTTGCCATTGTCTGCAGAGAGGTGGCGGCCGTACAGAAAAATTATTTTAATTCAAATAATTTTCTGTCGCTGCTGGGGTTCGAACCTGTGTTTCCAAAGTTCGTTGACATAGCGGCCACGCACTGTAACCAACTACGCTACGGACACCGCGTATTGAATATAAGGGGATTTTTAAGATCGCTTGATTTGAAATTGATGTCAGAAATTTCAAATTGAAAAGGCAAATCCAATATTTCAAAACCTCACCGAAAGAAGGTTTTTGTGGTCGCTGATATTGTATTTTGATAAGAAAAAAATATCAAATTTAAAATGGCGAATCCAGTATGGGCTTTTTTTAGCTTTGAGCAAAGGACTTTAAGTATTAAACCTATTCAAACAAGTCTGCTTTGGTTCGAAATGGGCTGTTAGATTAGTGAGAAGGAAGGGGCAATCAATTGTAACTTGTTTAGGATGTTCTTATCGTGGTTGAAAGCCATAGAAACATGTGAGTTTGAACCTTAGGCAAGTTTTAGGCCTTTAACTCACTCAACTCAAGCTACTAAGCAATCCTCTTAACAAACAATCTCTACGACCAACTACCAATTTCGGGTCGCAAGTATTGGTAAGTTTTAAATTTCAGTTTATTAGAAATGAGGGAAGAAATAGTGAAAGGTTAAAGTGTAGATCATGACCTGGCCGGGACTCAAACCAGCATCCCCTGAGGTGGTAGTCAAGCGCTCTAGCACTTCACTACTCAGAAGTTACAGGTTGCTACAACAACAAAGTTCTCTACATAACAAACCACCAGTAGACAGAAGTTGTTCATTAGCTTTTCAAAGTAAGGGGACTGCAGAATCCAAAGACTATCATGTAAGATCGTGTAAGAAGTTTTGAGACAACTTTCGGGCATTTGTAATATTACATCAACAAATGCAAATATGGTAACCCTGCACACAGCACACAATACGGTACCTCTGCTTTGTTGTCAAATACGCAATGGCGTACAAATTAGATTTACGAAAATCTGTCTCAAACCTTTTTGAAAAACTAGCTACAAAGGAAATTCTTCATGTTTTGAAAAAGAAGCCAATCTCTTGAGCAACAATCTCTCGTGTTCTCAAAGATTACCGGGAGAGCCAGAAAATAAAAAAAAATCTGGTCGCCCACCAAAACGAAGTGTCAGTGCAATGAAAAGTCTGCTGTCAAGTGCCAAAAACAAGATTGGTCAATCAACACAGTGATCATCGCGCAAATTTAGTGTCTGTAGCAAAACAGTCCACAACATTTTGACAAAAAACGGCGTTATCCATTGAAAATGTAAACGAGCACCAAAATATACGGCCAGACAACTCGAAATAATACCCAAATGTTGCCGTGCACTTAATTTCAAACACTTTATAGGTGGAAAATTCATGATTTTGGATGACGAATCTTGCTTCACTTTTTTGCACCATGAATTAAGTAGCATTGATGGCTTCTACACTGACAACATCGAAGCAACAACAGACAATATTAAATATGCTGGCAAAGCAAAGTTTGAGCCAAAAGTGTTGGTGTGGTATGCGATTTAGTTAAAGGGTATTTCAATACCAGTTATTTGTCCCAACAAAGCCAAAGCGATCAATTCTGACATTTATATAGCTGAATGGTTGCCAAAATTGAAGCAATTCATCAAAAAATATCACGCCAATGGTGAGTACATGTTTTGGCCGGACCTTGTAAGCAGTCATTATTCGAAATTAACGATGGATTAGCTCAATGAACAAAATATTCAATTTGTACCAAAAAGGACAATCCTCCAAACCTCCTGCACGCACGTCCAATTGAAGATTTTTGGAACATACTCAAAAGTAAAGTGTACGAGAAGGGCTTGGAGGCTCAAAACGAGCAACAGTTGATAGGCAGCATGTGCAAGCAAGTTGAAGGAAGTGGACGTACCGAAACAAACTGCAAAAAATCGAAGACAACGGACCGTTAAGTATTCTCTAAATGTGCTATTCGATAGTTTATGAATAAAGGTTTATACCATTGATACCAAGTTTAATACTGTTGGTTTGTTGTTCTAATGGCGTAAGTTTGAATTAAGTCTCAAAACTTCTTACACATGTGATACTTCTGGTGAGTTACTGCAACATTCAAGAAAACAGCTGCCTATTCTGATTGATGTAGACTGTTGATATATCCTAAGCCCAGTGTTTGTCGAAGAAACTTACTAGATATTCTAAATAAAAATTAGTAGAAATGACAGAAATATGCTTTAACCCTTTCAGTGCCAAATTAGCCCTGGCAATGCCAAACATTCCAAACTTCGTTCAGGGTCAGTTTTTGACTAAAATAAGCTAAGTATGAAGCCGTATTGCTTTCCTAATAAATACTACAAAAATTTTTTATAAATATTAAAAAAAATTTTAAAAACTTCTACCGCTATAAATATCACATATTTTTTCTAACTAAAAATGTAAATAAGATCTTTTACATTCATAGTATTTTATTTAATTACCTTTAGCTTTATAAAATTCTCGGAAATATTTAAAAATATAATTTTTTAATTTGCTCTTTTTTGAAGTCGCGTGGCCGCGTGGTCGCGCTCATGAGTTCACTCGGAATAACCTTGAAAAACATGTTATAAAAATTAATTTTCGTATTTCTGATTTTCTCTTCTTTTTTATCACATTTCAATCTATTATTAAAAATGTATTGTTAAAAAGCGGGGTGTTCCAAACTAGAAACAGAGCTACAAAGCAAACTGTTGCCGTATGGCAACAAATATGCCGAAAGGGTTAATAATATTACAAAATTAAGTTTATAAATAAAAATCATTAAAAAGTGTTATCTTCATTAAATTTATGTTTTCTCAAAAATATATAAATATTAAGTGTTTGCCTTAATATTGAAGCTAATAAAGGGGTGTATCATCCACAAATGTAGGCTTACAAAGGCGTATGCTTTAACAGCTAGTCACTTGGTTATTTTAAAACATCTTGTATTTTATATATAACATCCATGTTTCTAATTTTTAATTCAGTAAAAAAATAACAGATATTTAGGCAATTGTTTGCTTTATTAAAAAAACAAGTGCTACATCACTTGTTGGTACACTATTTATATTCTTTGCTCAAACAACTTAATACTCAGTAAATCTCAGTTTATTCCAGTATAAAACTTAAAAATATTTTTTTTTCTTTTTTTTTTTGTTTGCTCACTCATAAATTCTCATTATAATTCATAAATTGTAGCATGTTTTATAATCACGCTGAGCAAATGTTTGCTTTTGCAAAGGCTTTATTTCAGAAAATAATATTCTTAATCTGTCTACACAAAATCTTTTTACGTTGTTGTTGTTGTTGTTGTTGTTGCATTTGTTTGCGCTCTCAATTGTCTTAAACGCTATGAGAAAATTGAATAATGTTTACTATATAAATTTATAATCCTTTCAGCTGCACTTTAATATGCAAATATTTCTATTTTCTCCGCTTAAGAAAATTAAAATTATAACTATTTTTGTGCTGCTGTTGCTGTTGCTGCTATTGTTATTGTTATTGTTGTTGTTGTTCTTGTTGTTGCTGTTGCTGTTGCTGCTGATGTCATAAATTTTCGCACACTACAAGAACTAGCTGCTGTATATAATCCATTAAACGAGTTTTTGAATTGTAAGGCGGCAAAGCAGGTGCGACGCAGTAGGAAGTAGCAGCTCATCCAAGTGCTTAGAAAGCTTTTGCATAATATTCGCAACAAACAACGACGACGCACACAGTCAAACGCATGTAGCAGCAGAACACAATAGTGTAAACCCGCAACAATGACAACCCACCAAATACACTCGTACACACACACACACACACACATACACACCCAGAACCGTGCACATTTACATCTAGACACACTCACCAACACCCAGATAAGCTCGCAGCTGGTGTCACATTTAGCTGATAATTAATTATACAACCCGAGGGCGTCTTTGTCCATGACCGCAGCAACGGCAGCAACTGCCAAGTGGGTGAGTTTCTAGGCGTTTGGCCAAAAGTTTGAGGTCGTGGTTACTAGGCTAGTGTGTGGCGTTGCTGCAGTATTATACTAGCTCTACGGCGCGTGCCTACTTAATACTGCTCTGTGCTATTCTATGCTATTCCGTACTATTCTGTTCAGTGCTGTTCTATGCTGTTCCGTTCTATTCTGTTCTCTGAGGTTTGCAACACAAACTAACACGGCAAACAAACACGTTGAATAGAAAATGCCAGGTAAGTCGTCTAATAGAGTTGCTCGTGCAAGACACACAGTGTAATAAGGGATTAAGTTGTAGGTTAATAGAAAGTTTGACGGACGTTGTATTGCCGTGGCTGGCTTTTATTAGCACCTCGTAAAGTTCAACGCTGTGAATTTAAGTTTTGGTGCCAGTTTGTTGGTTGTGGGTGTTTATGTGGGTTTGTTTGGCAAATTGTCAGTTCATTCCACCCGGTTATTATTTTATTTTCTTTTGTTTTTTTTTTTTTTAGTTTTAAGATTTATTAAAATTTTCATGACTGTCACTCCATTAGATGACAGCTGATGTCATCTTGTGACTTTCTTATCAGTCTTCATAAATAATGATGCGACACTAAAGAGTGACTAAGTGAAGACTTATTTTGTGAGAAATTTTTGCTGAAAATAGAGTAAAGTAACGTTTCTTTTGTGCTTAATTGACACAAAGGAATTTTTTTTTTTGAACAAAAATATGACTTTTTTTGATTAATTTATTACTTAATGTTTTAAATGCAGTTAGAAAACGAACCCTTTTTAATTTATAAACGAATTTGTTAAAAAAAAAATTACTACATCTTGCAGGCAAAACCCTCTTCTTAGAAACGAGTCTGTTTTGATTCGCTAACGAATCATAAATGATAGTTTAGCGAAATTTGCTTTTTAAATGTGATTTATTTTCATAATGCTCTGATTGTTAAATATAAGTACAAAGTAATTATTTTCCATTTTGCCGAAATTGAAATACGCTCACAGTTAAAGAAGTTTCGAAATTATAGAGGTTTTATTATTTTGATGACGTCACTTTGTATTGGATATAGTTGTGATTTTTTTTTTTTAAGTTAATACTGAGAGTTCATTTTGAATACCAAAGCTTATATGTAAGATATCTTGTTAGTAGATTAATTTTTGTGTAATTTATACGGGTTCTACAATTTTGATGACGTCACTTTGTATGGGAGATAGGTGTGATTTATTTTTATTTTTTTTTCAAATTTAATAGTGAGAGTGGATTTTGAATATCAAAGCTTATATGTAAGATATCTTGTTAATAGATTCATTTTTGTGTAATTTATACGGGTTCTACAATTTTGATGACGTCACTTTGTATGGCAGATAAATGTGATTTTTTTTTTAATTTTTTTCAAAACTTAGAGTGCATTTTAAATATCAAAACTTATATGTAAGATATCTTGGTAATATATTAACTTTTGTGTAATTTATACGGGTAAATAATTTTTACAGTTTTGATGACGTCACTTTTTAAGTGAAGTAAGCTAAGTTTACATTAGATTTTGCCCTATTTCAAATTTGAAGTATTTATTAAAGAATAAAATACATGCATAAAAATCAAGTCAACACATTAAAATTTTTGAAATTTAGAGAGGTTTCGTTATTTGGATGACGTCACTATGTTAAGGAAGTAGGAGGAGTTTTCATTCGATTTTGCCAAATTTCAAACTCGGAGTGCATATTATAAAGCAGAGTTTATACGAAACATTTCAAGTCATTAAATTGGTTTTTTGAGAAATTTTGCGAACATTTTACCGTTTTGACGACGTTACTTTGTATGTCAAGCGTGGTTTTCACGTCATTGGTCTTATTTTTTTTTAACGTGTTCTTAACTGTTTACAAAGGAACTTTTATTTTTTATTTTATTTTATTTTTAATATCATACCGATATCTTCAAATTTGCGACTATTATCGTGATCATATAGGAGATAGGTGATCATATGGGAGATAGACAGACGCACTGACACACGAACAGACAGATGCACAGTGAAACAGTATGATGGACATGCAGATAAGCATGCTTTATTGACGATGATGGTCAAGAATATTATACTTGTTTACACTTGCCACGCCTTCTTTTGGGCATTACAAGCAAAGTAACAAAGTTAATATACCCCTTACGCAGTGCGTATGGGATTATAAGATACATAAATGTAACAGCATATGTATGTATACATACATACATAATATATCAGACATCAATACTCGTAAAAGAATCATTTATGATACATTTTAGAAGTTTTTTTAAAAACACAAAAAACTGTTTAATTTATGCACCAATTTTTGAAGAAAATTAAAATATTAATATTTGTATACGGCCTCTTATTATTTATATTGAAAACAAATTTTTAGAGCTCTAGGCCAAGCATGTTGACAACAAGACAACTTGAAGAACAAAGAAGGCAACAACCAACAACAACGGCTCTGTATAGAGCAAATCACACAGCTTGACTATACAGACTGTTTCATTGGCCGCTACACCAACTCATCAGTAGCCTTTGTATGACTTTACACTGTGATCCACTCAAGCTACTTAGGTTCTACATATACTGCCAATATGCCGAGAAAGTTACCCGGAATTTATTTTTGGCAGAGAACGCTTGAATTTTTGTAACTGAGTTCTTATCTACTTTTTGATGCATACTGTACCAAGGTTAACAACCTAGATCGTATCATACTTTTAGGCATAGCCTTAATTCATGTGCATCTTCGAAATTCGATCACAGCGGCTTACTGCTATCAGAGCATTTTGAAGTTGTTGTTATTTTTGCTGTTTAGCTCCTCCCTTTTTTCACACTTTCATTTTAGAAAATCAAAATATGTCTGGAGCGTTCTCTATCAAGGCGTCGAACCCCCCGCCCCACCACCCTTAAATTTTTAAGATAAAATTTTTAATTGGAATTTTTAAGATAATAAGTTCCATGGCGGCTTAAAATTTTCCTTGAAATCTCTATTTTTTTTTTTTTGCCGCCGTTTGGCGCTCTTGAAATTTTTTATAGCTTAGAGGTGTTTTAGGCTCTTTTTTGAACACAGATGACTACGCAAAAATGGAAACTTCAAAAAATTGGCTTAGGTTAGTTTTTTATGTTCTATTTAATGATGAATCTTGTTCCTTACCTAAAAATATTTTCTAAAGTGTAAATTTTTCTAAAAATTTAATCCTTATCAGCAAAAGCGGATCATAAAAAATATTTAATGTTGAAACTTAAACGATTGGTTATAAAAAAATAAGGTACTTTAGGAAAAAATTTTAGAAACATAAAGTGCTTAGAATTTGTTAAAATGGCCCACCCTGTGGCCAAATAAGACCTACCAATGTTAACCCTAATAACTTTTTTGTTTTCTAATAAGTGTTTTTTTTTTTTTTGCAGGTTATAATTGTTTTAATTTTAAACAACGTGTTAAAATTATCGATTTTTTTTTTTTATTCTTGTCAAAGCTCAATAGTTATGACGCAGTGAAAGTATCGTCAACATTTTAATTCAAAATTAGCTCCCACAGCCTTCATGATAAGAAATTTGACGAGCCGTTTTGAGCAACGGGGTTCAATTGTGGACTGTCCTGAAAGAGGTCACCATCCATATATTCGTACTGAAGACAATGTGGAAATTGTGCGGCACAGTGTTGTAAATGATCCATCTGTCTCAACTCGTCGTCGTTCCAGCCAGTTGAGCATTTCCCTTACAACATTGCAGAGAATTTTAAAGCTAAATCTTAAGATACATCCATACAAAACTCAAATTGTGCCAGATCTGCTACCGCAAGACCGCCAACTACGACTGCAATACGCTATTCGTTTTACAGATAAAGTTATCAGTCCATATTTTTTTGAGAATGAGGATGGAACTCCAGAAACGATTTCCGGGGCTTCTTACAGAACAATGATTGACAACTTTTTGCGGCCAATGGTGCAGCAGCATCCTAATTTGTGGTTCCAAAAAGATTGAGCAACTGCGCACACTGCAAGGCAAACTATGGATTTGTTGCAAGAAATTTTTGGCAAACGTTTGATTTCAAAAAATTCTGATTTCCCTCGGCCACCTCGTTCGCCAACACTTGTCTGATGTCATATTCCATACATAGTCCCCCTAAATGTCCATGAAATGTATTTAATATATATAAAAAAAACAAAAACAAATAATAAAAGAAAAATATTATTACAAGGTCTTATTTGGCCCACCCTGTATAAGTACAAATTAAAATAAAAATTATTTTTGATATATTTGAATTTTGCAAAAAATGGCCAAACTCAAGAATCTATAAAAGTCCAAAGGGGTTTTCTTTTACTTTGTAAATAGAGATTTTAAAGAAAATTTTAAGATGCCATGGAACTTTTTATCTCAAAAATTCAGACGTTTAGGGGGGCGGGGGGTGACTAAAGAACGCCCCATATATAAGACAAATAATAGTCCTATAACAATCATTTATGAACAATTAATTATGTTTCATTTGCAAACCAAAAAAAAAAAAAAAATTATACTTAAGGGGACATATAGGTTGCATATTTTAAAAAACAAATTTTTTTTCGGGAATTTTTTTTCATAGAAGGAAAAAAGATATCGTTTTCAAATTTTTCACATATATTTATTAACATTTAAAGAATAAAAAAAAAATTTTTTTCAGAATTTTTAAAGCGGTCTTTAACGTAACCTCGAAAATCTATTTTTTTTCAAATGGCTGCCAATTTTGTATTCTTTAAATGTTAATAAATCTATGTACAAAATTTGAAAACGATATCTTCTTTCCTTCTATGAAAAAAAATTCCTGAAAAAAAATTTGTTTTTTAAAATTTGTAACCTATATGTCCCCTTAAACAAAAAAAATTTAAACGAAATATTTCATTTTTCTACTAAAATTAACTAAGATTGAAATTAAAGTGAAGTTGTCTTAATAATGTCTTAGTGAACACATTTAAGTTGAAAAAGTTTCATTTACGATAAAAAAACGAATCTTGTATGAATGTTGCAATCGAGCTTGAAATTTTTCGATTAAAAAAAAATGATCATTTCTATTTTTGTTCTGAAATCTTATATTTTTAACACAAAATCAGGGAACTCAAAGTTTTAAACAAAAATATAAGTATATAATTTGTATATAATTTAAACAAAAAATAAGAGAAACACTCGCAAAACTCTCACTTTTTGCCAAGCATTCGTTTGAGATTGAGTGGGTAATTTTTGAGAAATATATAAGGCATAAAAGTTGCATTCAGCTTATTTGTACGAAATTGTAAGAAATACAAATACAATTTAAAACCAAGCAAAACCATTTAATGCAGTATAACTCAGTCCCGAATGATCTTCAAATATTGAAGCTAAGCAAGGGTAAATAACTTTAATTATGGAGTTGTTACATTTTTTATTTAATTTTGAACCTGAATTCAAATTCAGGTTAAGGACCATCTGGACCTTCAGAATGTTGTTCTTTCAACAACACTTAATTTCCACAGAAAGTTGATACAAGCAACAGCACTGAAAGTTGTCAAGACTTGCGACAACTTAACAGGAAAGTAGCAATGTAAGCATTACTTTAAGTTCAACTCTAGAAAGTGCTTTTTGGGCTAAGGCTAAGGGTACCGTTTTTTTAATCATATCTTGTTTTTTGACCCCATTAAACTTTACGAGCATAACCTTTTTTTATTTTTTACCAAAACTAAATCTCGAGTTTTGTTAATTTTATTTTATTTATAAAATATATAGTTTAATTTGAATCACCCACCCTATATAAATTTCCAATTGCATGTTCAAAAAAGTATTTTCAGTCACTTATATTTTCAGCCATCTCAAACAACAATCAACTGGCAATAGCTTTTGTTGAGTCGTCGTACAAGCAAGTTTTCTTTAAGAAAACTTATCAAATGGAAAAACTTTTGAAATTGTCCAAAAGTCTATAAATGAAAATATGTACATATAAATGTACTTATATAAATATATATTTTCCTTAGAAACACTGCATTGAGCAGCTAGCAAACCATTTGAACACCTTTGCACAACTGTCCGTAGCATTTCTTAGAGAACCCATCACGCGCAGAGCTACAATAATAGCTAAAACAAAATAACAGCAACAATTACAACAACAACAACAACTACAAGCACGCAGCTAAAACTTACTGCAGCAATTAATTATTTTTTGAAAAGTATTTCTAAGTTTAAATAAAAGTTTTTCACTTAGTTTTTCCAAATAATACCAACGACAAAGCACTGGGAAAAGCTGAATTACTTGCTAACTTTTGCTCCGTTGCAGAGTAAAGAGAAAAGCTTTGCTACGTGAAAACAGAAACTAATAAGCTTTGCTAGCATTTAATGAAAACTATTCATTACAAGAAAATAAGGATGACGAAGAGTGACATTAAATGCTGAGACTTAAAGAAAAAACCATGGCAATTACATGAAAATGAAGTAATTACGGTAGTTGTTGTGAATAAAGCAGATAATGAGGTAATACGACAAAAGTCTAGATAATAGACAATTCAAATGAAAAAATAAATTGTAATAATATTTTGCAGAAATTAAGCAATGTATTCAAAAATAAGTGAATGATGATATGGATTTATATGAACGCAGTAATTTTTTCATGGTAAAGGTTACTTGCGGGGAAACTTGTGAGCGGTGAGCTTGTATTTTGAAACTATACTGAAAGGAATTGTCAAAAAAGTCATATTCATATAAAATATTTTTCATTTAAGTGATAATTTTACGTTTTACCGCGCATATTTCCAAAAAAAAGTTGATTGATTTTCCAAAATTCATCGGAGTTGCATGGAATCGTTACTCAATGAGTGTAAAAGTTATGATAAAAGTAATGACACGTCAGCAAAGAAATTTCAAATTCTTTGACTTTAAGAAAAAAATTACTTACAAAATAGTTACATTATCGAGACGCAGAGGTAGCTGCCTAAGCAACGAGACATCAAATTTGTTACATAGAGTTATAACGCACTATGCAGAAGTGCCATGATTAAAAATATTACACGTTAGTAAAGCTTGGTTCTTAGCCCTCATGAAAAAAATTGACAAAATTTAGTGACGTCATGACGCCGCAGAAAGAGCTTCTTGGAGTAGCTGTTGCAAAAATGCATTAATCATGCAAAAGCGTTGCATGAAATTATTACTCGGCCTTACAACAAAAATATAATAAAAAAGGTGACGTCATCAGATTGCGTGGGTAACAGTTTATGCAACAAAAATGTAATATTGTAATATTGCATGGAAATATTACCCACTTAGTAGTAGTGCTTATTTAATTCTATTTTAGGACAGCAAGAAATTATTTTTTAACCTCATAACGAAAATGAACAAAAAGAAGTAAGAAATTATCTTCGACTGGGCCAAAGTTAAAATACCCCCACGGCCGAACCAAAGTATATTCAAAGTTTTAAACACTCAATACAATATTTTGTATGGGAGGTAGGCGTGATTTTTATCCGATTGAAATTCATACTTAGAGTGCATATTAAATATCAAAGCTTATTTGCAAAATTTAAAGTCCAAATATTAATTTTTGTGGAATTCTAAGAGATTTTCCCGTTTTGATAAAGTCACTTTGTATGAGAGGTAGGCGTAGTTTTCATCCTGATTGGCTTATTTTACGAACCTGGTCTTTATTTTTTAGATATAAGCCAAAGTGTCGAATTTCGTGATGCTCGCTTGAAAATACACAGACAGACGGACATGACTAAATCGACTCAGGTGGTAATACTGATCAAGAATATATGTACTTTTCTAAGCCCACCAAGCCTCATTATGGGCGTTATAAACGAACTGACAAAGATAAGGACAAGAATGGGAACAAAAAAGGATAAACTCTAAAGAGATATTTAAAAAAAAAAACGTAATTTCTCTGATTATTTTATAACAAGTACTTTAAGAATCATAATTTCTATTCACATAAATTTCAGATGAAGCTGCAATGAAGTATTGAAGTATCTATTCTGCTTCAAAATACTATAAGCTGCTTGAAAAGTACTTTTTTCTCTGCTGTTCACATGAAATGGTGTGTGTATCGGGTTAAATGTAAATTAATAATAAATGAGAATCGCGATGAAAATTCGCGTAATGATGAAAATTTCATCTTCAATGCGGCAAGAGAGGCATAATTTCAGAAAAAATTTTTACTTAAATAAGTAAAATCTTTTATTATCTGAACCCTTTGACGACCATTGGGACACCGGTGACCCTTTTACTTTCGAATTTTTCCTGGAAAAACTATGCAAACGATTTTTCTTTACAAGGTATCATTCAACAGGGAATGAATGTTGCTTCCAGAAAGTAATTAATGTTTGAGGGTAGATTCATCCCTTTGCTTACCAGATCACCCCAAAGTCGAAAAATCTTTACTTTTTCTCCCCCTTCTTCTTGCTGCAATATTTTGGGGGTAAGGGGAGCTATAGGTAAAAAATTTTCAGAAAAGTTGCGGGCAACCTTTCACTTTTTAACAAAAAGTAGCAAAAAAAGATAGTCCACTTGGGCTATCCACGCGACCACCAAATCTGACGGGACCTATATGTCCCAATGGTCGTCAATGGTAAAAATCTAAGACATATTTAATTTTGTTGAAAAGTTGATTTATTTGAAATAAAAATAAATTTGTTTGCATTTTAGATCAATGCATTGAATTTTCATTTTCTTATGATGAAATTTGAAGATATTATTTCAATCATTGGCGAAGCAAAATGGTTTTTGGCAAAAGGCACATATAGTATTCATTCGATAGCCTTTGTGTTGTTTTGAGCAGAAAATACATCCTTACGTCCCGTTTTACTTTTGTAGAATTATCGGACAGGAAAGTGATATCCGCAAGTTTAAATCTCTTACGTACTCCCCCTTGAAGAATTTTTTGTGTGGGAAAAAAATTGAAAAAAGCGCTAAAAGCCGTTTCAGCCTCCCTCTTTGACTAAAGAATTGTTAGGTCAGTCCTTCCCCCCTCTGGTAAATCCTAGATCCGCCACTGATAATGCACACTCAAATCAAAGCGATCGCAAAAAAGACGCAAGTAGAATTTGGTTTTTGATTAGCGATCGTGTTCGTAGTAATACTGAAATAAAAACACAAAATCAAAAGTGTAATTTCCTTTCTAATGGTGGTACTTTGGCCACTCTACGACTATTGGTCCAAAATATATTTCCAAAATAGGTCAAAAATTCGTTAAAAAATCCCAACAATTTTTTTGTTGCGGAGTTTTGTTTTGCATCAAATGAGAGATCCTATTTTTTTTTTAAATTTAACCCATTTTGTGATATATTGAATAGTTGTAAAGAGGTCAAAGTACCACCAATGGAAAGGTTATTTTTTAACCTTTCATTGGATGTCAAACATTACACCATAGCAAATATAGGTAGAAGGCCAGATATTATGATAGAATTTTTGGGGTTTTTTTAACAATCTTTTTAAATATTTTGGGAATATCTCCTAAACCAATAGTCATATAGAGGTCAAAGTACCATCATTGCAAAGGTTATGTTTTAAACTTTCATTGGTAAACGTTCAAAACAGATTAAAAACAACAAGTTCTCATGAAGTAAATCAAAATTCAACCTCAAACTTTTCGTCCACATACTGTCAACGAGAGAAAATAGTGTTATACATTTTTACCGTTGACGACCATTGGGACATATAGGTCCCATGATTTTTCACACTTTTACAGGTAAAACAAAAAGTTTTTTGCGACACTTTTGTATAGTAATTTGAAATCGCTTAACACGAGTCCGTTGTCAGATTAACGAGTTTTCCAGCGGTTCAGGAGCGGTCGTCAAAGGGTTAAACATTAATATAAAAATTAAATTTAAGTAAAACAAAAAAACAATATTTTCTGGTATTAATAAAGGTTGTGATCGGTCTTCGAAAGATGTATATAATTAAGGCTATGGCTAAAAGTATACAATACGATTGGGTTGCCCTTGATGGTATGCACTAAAAGTAGATAAGAACTCCAGTTACTAATGGAAAGATTTGTACTCTCTGCCAAAAAATTCCTGTTAATTTTGTCGGCAAAATAACAGAATAAGTCAGACTTAAGCAGCTGAATGGATCCAAGAAAAGAACCACTTCTACTGATGAGTTGGTGTAGCGGCAAAGGAAACACCTGTCTAGACTGTGGTATAATTTTCTCTATACCGATGTGTTGTTGTTTTTATTAGTTGCTTTCTTCATTAACATACTTGGCTTCGAGCTCAACAATTAGTCTCAACAAAAAAAATAAAGAAAAAAAAAACTATAATTCGCAAAATTAATGTCACGTGAAGAGAAATTTTATCATTTTAATTGAACTAAGTATGTATGTGTACAGTACATTGACTGCGGATACATTTCCAAAAATTAACTCAACAAAAAGGAACAAAATTTCAAAAATCAAACTTGCACACAAACCAATGTCTATTTACAAAAGAACTGCACAGGCAAACTAACACAATGACAAACAAAAATGCCGTAATGCACTCTATTGCCTCTAGTGACACTTGCTCTTCTGCAGTTGTCATTGTAGCTTCCACTGCAGCTACTAATGTCAGCTAGGAAAAACAAAACTTTGCGCTATGTCACGCTCTAGCCTTTGTGCAGCTGCTATGGCACTGTTGTGACCAAAGGGTCGGCACATACAGTTCAAATATTTACAAATTGAAGGTTTGTTAATTTCTCTGTGTGGGTTTGGATTGCTTTGTCTAATCATTTTCAGTTTAATTGCAAGTGAATTCAAAACAACAAGAACGTCAATAATAGGCACAACAACAACAACAACAACAATAACATCAAAAATAGCAATGTTCGATACGTATTTGCATTTAAAGAACATTGCGCGATCAAACACAGCGAAAATGTTTTTAACTAACAAAATGCCATCAAATTAAACGCAGCTGCACAGTGGTGAAAAAATTTTAATCATTTTTGAAAAGTCAAAATAACAGTCTAAGCAAAAATATATAGTATTAATATGTGGTTGATTGTTTCAAAAGGTGCTTCCATACGATTATGTATGGAAAAAAAAAATTAACTCGAATTGTCGACGGCATAGTCTAAAAATATTCGATTTGATATAAAACTAAAATCTATAAAGTTTCGTGCAAACTGAAGAACTTTTAGAATTCCCTCAAAAACCTGGTAGTTGGAAAAGCGTCGGCTCAGTTTCATGCCGACTGATGAACTTTAAGAACTCGCTCAACAGGCCGATAGTAAGCAAAGCATTTTACTAGAGTTTTTCTTAGTATTTAAACAAAGAAGTTATATAAACATTACTTGAAGCATATTCGTTTTTAGAAAACCTGGTATGCACTCCGTTTTTTTTTTATTTACTTTGTCTTTCAAATGAGCTATAAAATTTAAAAATCGGATGAAAAAAAAACAATTTCCTTTACAGTTGTAATAAATAAAAATAGTAAAAATCACAAAATGTTAGAAACAGGCACATTGAAGATAAATAAAACGTAAATGAAACTTTGGTTTAGTAGGGTCACCTTAGCGTTTGTGTATAAATTATATGATCCTCGCCCAAAAAGATCCAATTTAATTGTTATTTTCTATACTTAAAACTAATATTTTATTTTAAAATAATAACATATATCCCGTACAAGATATAATTTTGATCACAAAAGCTCTTTAGTTTAATGTATCCAAAGTGATACAGTCACTTTTCAACCGACAAACAATGGGGTATTTTATGCCAAAAGTGACGATTAATTGAAAAAAAAGTTCAAGGTACATAGTGATGTTAGGTACCCGATGAAAGAAGATAAAATTCTGCATCATAAGGTGAAAGAATATTTGAAAAATATTCTACCGTTTACCCGCAATATAGTTTGAAAGTCATAATTTTTGACGTGTTTATTCGAAATTTTTAAATTTTTTTTTTGTGTATTATTTTTTAAAAATTACAAAAAATTACGATGGAACCTTCTTGTTCAGGTATTTAAGCAATACAAAATTAAATTTTTTTTATGAAATAGTGTTTATATATATATTAATTTATTTATTTTAATTTAACCTTAAAAAGTTTCATTTTTCAATATGTTAATAGAGATATAGTTGTGTGTTGAGTGGAATTAAGGAAAACTGTTTTGATTGTCGTAAGCTATGAACATTCAAGCTATATTCTATAAAAAAAAAGTTGCGTCAATGCTGCGCACTTTCGCGGAATTTCGATTTTGTTACTTTAACTTACATGCCACGAATTTACGATTTTATTTCGAAAAATTAAAACAAACGAAATAAAGTACAAAATAATTGTAAATACTAAACAGATTTTGCTGTTTTTTGTTTTTTTTTTGTTTTGTTTTTGTTGTTTACCAGTACTCTTCTTCACTTTGTTTTTTGTTATCCGCTATATTTTACCCTACATTATGGAAAGCGGCATATGCAGTGCATTTTTCCACAATTAAGGTAGATAGTTGATGTTTCTTTCAAACACCGGCTTTTTATATATAAAAAGAAGCAGCTGAATGTGCTAAGCTATTACATTAAATTATATTTGTTCGATTTTAACACTTATTTTCTGATTTTGATATTAGTAAGACATAAATTGTTTGCCCTGCAGTTTGCAGGGTACATGTGAAATCAACATCATTGTTTATGTTTATTAACTATTGTTATTGCAATCCTTTGTTTTTGTATAAAATGTCGTTCAAAATTTGTTTTGTGCAATTTGTAGTAATAACGAAAATGATGTTCTATATACTATGTAATTCGGTAAAAGGTACATAGCTAATGATTACATTTTGAAGCCGCCATTAAGAGTTTAAAATTTTTTACTTCGGATTCAAGATCAGCGACCCCACAAACCCCAGTATAAAAATTTATACCTCCAATAAACGTTTTTTGCAGAACATAGCTTGTTTATGGCCGCCATTTTGAAGCCGCCATTTTTAATTTCAAATTTTTGACTGCATATTTTTAATCAGCGACCCCACAAAACCCTGTATACAACATTTTACCTCCTTTAAACGTTTTTTGTAGAAGTTAGCTTGTTCATGGCCGCCATTTTGAAGCCGCCATTTTGAATTTCAAATTTTTGACTTCAGATTCGTAATCAGCGACCCCACAAACACCTGTATACAAAATTTTACTTCCATTAAACGTTTTTTGTAGAAGTTAGCTTGTTCATGGCCGCCATTTTGAAGCCGCCATTTTGAATTTCAGATTTTTGACTTCAGATTCGTGATCAGCGACCCCAAAAACCCCCAAAGTACAATTTTTGTCTCGATAAGTGGCCCCTGTCAATTAATCGTCACTTTTGACATAAAATACCCCACTGTGCGACATCAAAAAGGAGGAGGTTATCAAGTCCGTTGGTTTTTTTTTAATGTATGTAGATCGATAACTCGTAAAGGCCTTGCCCGATTTCCGTATTTTTTTTTTTTTTTGTCAACAGATGGAGATCACGACCATTACGGTCAAGAAAATGGGCGTCATTATAAAAAGGGTGTGGCAATATTATAAAAACACTGCATCTCAAATAATATTGACACAAGGGTATTGAAATTTTGCACAGAGGTAGGCACAAGTATTATGAATTACGGTAAAAGTGGTCGTAATTCAACAGAGGGGTATGGCAATATTAGAAAAACGCTGTATCTCGAAAAATATTGACACTAGGGTACTGAAACTTTGTGCAGGGGTAGGCACAACTATTACAAATTACGGTCGATAAAGTGGGTGTTATTATAAAAAGGGGTATGGCAATATTATAAAATCACTTATTAAAAATTACTTTGAAAAAAGTGGGTAATATTCAGCACAGGGGTGTAGCAATATTAGAAAAACACTGTTCTCGAATAATATTGACACAAGGGTAGTAATATTTGGTACGCGGCTAGGTGGGTAGGTGGAATCATTACAAAAGTGGGCGGAAGTATACATAGGGTGTGGCACTTTAGGCAGGCTACGGTATATCGGTTAATATTTGTACTTGGGAACTGAAACTTGGCACAAGGCTAAGTAGAATCATTTTAAAGTACGATCAGTAAAGTGGGCGGAATTCGAAAAAGGGCGTGGCACTTTAATGAAAATTGTACAGAGACAGAAATTGAACATACTCAACAATTTTTCATAAATGAATAAACAATTAATTAAACAAAAACAATCGAGAAAATCAAAGACTGTAGGATGTTTTGCGCGTTTGCGGTCTGCTTTCAGCTTATTTGGCACAAATGTCTTTTTTTTACGAACAGTATCAAGAAGAGCAAGACCATTGGATATTAAGTGCTTGTCTAAATTTAATGATGTGAAAAATTGTCGCAGACTACGGATCTCCATGTGCTCTCTCAGTGGTAGACTAAACGTTGATCGACACTCTCTCCTACATTGATTACCCGACTTCCATTTGAACTCTTTCTAGTATAAATATCGCTGTTGAGAGGATAGAATGAGTTTGCATCGCATGCGAACCAAATTTTTGTTCCATACTTTTCAGGCTTGGATGGGATATACAATGATATGCGATATCCTCATCGTTTGATTTATTTACGACTGCCAAAAATAGAAGCCCAACGAAAGGCCTCAATTCAATGTTTGTCACCTTATTTCACACACTGACTTTTGCGGTGGCATTTTTGACTATTCCACTTTTAAAAAGTTTTCTGAGAGAGTTTTTTCGTTTATATCCACCAGAACATGCTCGAACATTGATGGTGTAAATATTAAATCAAATACGGTGGACTCAATGAGCTCTTTGGTACCTCGAGATTGGCCAACAGCGATGCTACGAAACATACATTACATTATGAGCACTCATTCGAACTGTTTGATTAGGCAGATTGATAAGCCAGGCAGTATGGATTTTTTTTAACCTTTAACTACTGAGGTGGAATATTTCAGCGTATATGCTGTGGTGGTGGTAAATTTTACCCCTTTTTAATTTTTAGAAAATTTTGCAAAAAAAAAAGATTTTTTTGATATATTTGCTTTTATTTAGAATTACAAATTCACATTTTTAAATGAATAAAGTAATTAAATAAAGAAATCAAACTTTTAGCTAAACAAAACAAGGATTTTATTTCATATTCACTTTTCTTAAAACTAAAAAAAGAAATAAACATAAGTTAAAAAAAAAACGTATAGAAAAAAATAGAACAAAATTTTAAAAGGCATTTTTTCACATCCAAATGTATAAAATTAATAATAAAAAAGAAAACAAAGAAAAATTTTATTGGAAAAAAAAATTGAGATCAATCCATTTTTAGGAATTTTATTCGTCTGATTCCTTACTTGCACAATTCAAGCATACGCGTTTACTGCATCCCATACACATAGGCTTGCAACAAAACAAACAAACATGTGTAGTTTTTCGCTTTAACCTACTAGGGCAGATGTAGCACAGCTTCCTGGCAACTGTGGTCGGCTCTTCTGGAGGGGGAGTTACGGAGTCTGGTCCTAAAATGCTACTTATGTTATCTCGAAGTAACTTAGGTAGTCGTTGGTTATGCTCTCGCCTTTGCAAATGTGGTAAAACCAATTGTCTGCCTAGATTTTTTAAAAAGTCTGCTCTCGATTTACCATCAAACTCGTCACAAGATTGGTATATTACAAAAGCATTTGCAGCACATATATCCACTAATCTATAAAAAATTGCAAGTGGCCAGCGTCGTGTACGTCGACTACATGAATATATGGAGCATTTTTTGTCAAGTTCGTCAACTCCCCCTTTTGTGTTATTGTAGTCTGCTATCATTGCAGGTTTTCCACTTTGAACATCGTTTTCTTTTCTGTGATGCATGGAAGATATTAAAAGAACAGCTTTATTTTTTCGAGGCACATATGATAAAATGGTAACGTCTTTGGTAAAACCGTATAAACAAGATTCAACTGGTCTATTTCTGTTGGGCTGAAACTCTGGGGGTATGTATTTCTCTTTTGTTTTTTTTTTAATGTACCCAAGTACGTAAGTTGTTTTTTTTTTTAATTCTTGTATAACCTGCATTGAAGAAAACCAGTTGTCAGCAGTAATACTACTATTACTTCCTTCTAAAATTTTACATAGTCTTACTACTGCTTGTATAGGTATAGACAGTATTTTTTCTTCGTTTGTCAGACCATCTCCGTCAGAATTTTTGCCATGATATACATAAGCATTCGCAAGGTACTGTGTTCGAGCGTCCGTTAACGCCATGATCTTGATGCCATACTTTGCGGGCTTATTCGGCATATACATTTTAAACTTGCATCTACCGCGGAACGACACTAACATTTCATCGATGCAACCATGGGTACCAATCGTATAATTGTTTTGGCAGTTTTCTATAAATTTGTTGAATAGTTCGGAAACCGCAGCTAATGGATCCTTTAATAAACGTTGCTTTCTATAAGTAGAGTCATCAAATCTTAAGCAACTAAGGATATATAGGAATCGTTCCTCAGACATTATCGATCTGAATATTTGTCTGCCCGTTCCATCAGTTGCAAAAATATGTCGTGTGTCTTCGTTGTTAGATTTGAAAACGGATGAATAAATAAGAATACCAAAGAACGCTCGTAATTCAATAAGATCAAGATTTTTCATTTCACTTCTTTGAAAGCGATCGAACTTAGCTTTTAGTTTCGTATTTGTATGCTCAAGAATTATGTTTTCTATATTTCTATCGAAAAATTTAGACCAATATCCAATTATTGCATTTTCGGGATTCTGCTGCAAAGCTTTTGGCAAGCGCACGATGTTATGCAGTGGAGTTTTAATGTACCGTGATGGTTCTTTTACTGACCACTTGTAACCATTTTTTCCATAAAAATAGTTTGTTATTGGCTCAATTGCGTCTTCTCCATTTTTTTCTGCAATACCTTGGCGAATTTCGTCAATAATATATTTATCGGTAACATCAAATTCACTGCCTGCTTCATCTTCTATGCTTATTTCATCATCTGCATCACTTTCTTGAACGCAAAAATCTGGATCTGCAATTTCGTCATCAACGTCGCTGATTTCGTCATCGTCTTCCAGCAATCTGGCTATCTCTAAATCATTTATTTTTCTGGAATTTCACATAGTCTGTAATAATAAAATGCGATAAACTGTAGGAGTGGTCAAAATGATTCCATGAAAAACTAACGCTAAACCTGAGGAGTGGTATTTTATTTTACATTAAATATTTACGCTAGGTCTGATGTGGGGTAAAAATATTTCCGATAAAAAAAAACGTATGCCCGGACTAGTAGTAATTTTTCCACCAGCACGTATAAATATCCGCTTGTACGATACCCACGACGATCAAAACACAACTGAACAATAGTAATGGGATTATGAGAAGATACAAAGAGAATAAAATTGTTAGCGCTCAACTGAAGAGAGTAAATTAAAAAATAAATAAGAGAGGGTAAAATTTACCACCACCACAGTAGTTAAAGGACGTACCAGGACGCTGCTCAACAGCTGCTTCTTCCTCAAATTCTAAAACTTCGTCTAATTCTTCTTCAAACAATACGTATGCTTCCTGCTCATTGTTTCGAATATCATCTTCTTCAAGTATCATTTCGTTATTCATTAGAAACTGATCACTGCTCTATATTACTCTCCAGTTATTGGGAAATACGAAATAAAGTCACATACACACACTCACATAAGTGCATAAGAAAGCACAGAATAACAAAAATTACATGTTTCGACAAGCTGAAATCCAAAATTTTTTTATTGGTTTAGAAAGTGACGTCACTTTTCATACATTTTTAATGGTGACTTCAATTGTAGACACCAAGCCAGGAGATGCTTATTTTAAAAAGTAGGGTCTGGAAGTCTTATAAAATACAAATTATTTTTGGGAAGCTACTGAAAACCTTGGAGCCTATTGTTGCAAAATATTTTTTCTATTCAGTTTTTTCGGCATAAATGCTACAAATGTAGACAACCGAGCACATGAAGGTTAAAGCTTTTATATTCATAAAGAAATTAATATATTTATGATAATAACATATATTAGAAAAAATTAAAATAATAACATTTGCAATATATTTTTTTTTTTTTGGAAATTGGAAAAGTAATTTAAAATTATTTTTTACTTTGTAGTGATTTTGAAGTCGGGGTTTTTTTTTTGTTTTTGTTAAAATGTTTTTATATTCGTTTACGTAAATTTCTAAATTTGACTTATAAAAGTTATTTTGACTTTTACAAATTGTTTTTTAGTTTTATAATTTTCTATTATATTACTTTTAAGAAAATTAGTCCTTTTGTAAAAATTCAAATTTTCGTTTTAGGGACTCTTGGCATCCTAAAATTAAAAAAGACACACTATGGAGCGGTCCGCGCCGTCGATGATTCTTTCAAAAAGAGTTTTTTGTTATTGTGATATTTTTTCTTATGCAAGTTGACTTCAGGCTCAAATTTATTAAAATCTTAAAATCAATTTTCCGTTGTTTGCTATGTATTTTATTTTATATTTTGCACTAAAATGAAGAGGGTTTTATATATTTTGATGATTTTTTTTGCGATTAAAAAACGAACTTTAAATTTTTGAAATTTAAAAAAAAATCATGAATTTGAAAATAAAAATTTATAAAAGATAAAATGTTACTGCAAAAACCTTCGCATAACTATCATCTTTCGCCAAATCATCGCTTTTGATTGAGTGGGTAGTAATCTAGGTTTATAAACATTAAGTAAAAGGCGGCTCTAGGATTCGTCCGAGGGGGAGGGAGCTGAAACGTCTTTTTTACTTTTTTAATTTTTTTTCCATGCAAAAAAATCTCCAAGGGGGGGCTAAAGCCCTTCCAGCCCGTTTCAGAGCCGCCACTGCATTAAGTAAGAACATTTCGTATCGTATTTTATTTTCTTGCTATAAGTGAGGATAATCTGCAAAACTCAAGTTATAAAAACCGGCTTTAACACTTCATAAAAAATTTCATGCTAGAACCTTTTTGATCAAAATAAACCTCCCCACAAACTGTTCAGGATATGTCATTATTTAAGGAAAACGACTAAAGTATAACAATTAAATGGGCTCTTCTTGGGCATGAAGCACATTCCAAGAACTGTGTTGATTGTGTAAATAACGAATAAACATTAATTTTAACATAAAACCACACTCACACACACACACACATAGAAGTTAACAACTTACAGCTCAAGGCTGGCATTAGATAACCTCATTTTACTCTGCCGCATTGCGGTGAAAATGATTGTTTTTTATTTTTACAGCGTACTCAATAGATTTTTTTTCTGTTTACTCTAGCACTGACAACGAGAGAGAGCCTTAATACTGTAAATTGTCGAATAATTAAGTTGATAGCATTTGCAATTAAAGCAAATACCATGAGCAAGCACACACACACTCGCTTACGCTTACACACTGGCACTCAGTCAATGTTGGTCATAACAATAACGAGTAGTTGTTGTTGTTGTTGTTGTTGTTGTTGTTGTAGTAGTTTGCGGTAATGCTGGCAGCATCCTGCACAGCAATAGAAATACTAATAGTTTTGTTTGTTCGTGCGAAAGGAAGGATTAAGGCAAATAAAAATCGGTTTTTTTTTTAGTACAAATATTTCTCAAATTAAAATTATAAATCCAGCCCATTTTTTGGTTTTCCCACCTGCTCATTTTTATTTTAATAGCAATTTCTTTGTCTAAACGATTTTAGCTCAAAATTAAATTACGTTCATTTAAGCTTGATTGCGCTCAATGAACACATGAGTGAGCAAACATATACACACACGCTTAAGCCAAGAACCAACACACACATACCTAGGTTTATAAATACCTTAATAAATACGTGTGTGTGTGTGTGTGTGTGGAGCTAGGACATATAAAGTTTTTAACTTTTCTTAGCAGCGTCTGAAATGGAACTGAAAAGTAGTGACTGACACAATGTAACCTACTTCAATGGCAGCTTGTACAAGCTGAAAAAAGTAGCACAGTGCCACTATGTGTAATGGACAGCTGTTACCTATACATTCACACAAGCAGCAGTATACCACTTAACAGGCTCATAGACGACGCTCACACATATATTCATTGAACAAACTGTCAACGCCAAAAGTTTTCTGTTTTTCTTTTCATTCTCCCTTGGTTCTTCTGCTGTTGCAACTTTGTCCAGTGTTGTGGGTAGAACTTAAACTGATTTCCCACATTTTCAACATTATTTTTTTTTCGCCCCTAAATTTTTTTTTTTTTTGCTTATTTCGATGCTCTGTTAATTTATTGATTTCTTCTGATAGCCTTTAGTACGCCGTATAGAAATAAAACCAAAAACAAAAAAAATCACACCCACTCACACATGGAAAAGTTTTTGGCCATTAGTGTGTAAATACATGGAATAAATGTATGAAGCTGCCGGCTGTCAGTTAGTTTTGTTACTTTATGGCGAGCGGCAAACGATAAAAATTAAATCGTTGAGATGTCCTTCAGTTGGCTGCTTAATTTCATTGTATAAACGAGAATTCTAAGAAATTATATGTATTGGGGTTTTTTTTATTTTTTTTTTTTTTATAAAAACAATATATGTCAGCCAGCAGATCGATAATATACAAGAAGGAAAACTAGTTTCCTTGTATGCTTAAATTTTTGTCTTTTTTTATGATGCACTTGCAAAAATCACAAAAATTTTAAAACTTGTCAGATTTCTACATAAAGTAGTCGGCCTCAGGTCGTGGTTCCATCGAATTCGGTACTCGCCATTGACACAGATTGGACCGAATACCTTACGAAGAATCTTTCTCTCGAAGGCTCACAAAGTCTTTTTATCAGAACTGCTCAACGTCCAGGTTTGTGCTGCATAAAAGAGGACGGGCATAGTTAGTAATTTAAAGATCACCACAATCTAAACAAAAGTTCCTTTCAGCTGTCAAAAGGCTAAAAGAAGTACTAAATACTGAATTAGAACAAAATTGAATGGTATATACGCAAAAGTTAAGTCCAACAGAAGCAACCAATTATTCCCTAAGATAGGGAAATGAAAATATAAAGATTCCAAAAGAATGCGAAGCGCCTTTGAGAGCAAAATGGAAGATGGGCGAGAAGTGATGAAGAAAAAGCCCTTGTTTTTGCTGAGCACTTAAAATGTGTGTTTCAACCAAATACACCGGGTAACAGTTTTGATATTCCTACTCAACCGAGGGAAATTCCATTAAAAGTGAAAGTCGAGGATATTGACAAAATTATTAAAACAAAACTTAATAATAAGTAAGCACCAGGGTACGACCTTATTACTCCAAAAATGATGATTGCTATTAAAATATTATCACATATATTTAACGCAATATTGAGGATTGGTTATTTCCCAATGTCTTGGAAAATTTCTCAGACAACCATGATTCCCAAACCTGAAAAAGAACCAAGCCAAACATCTTCTTACAGACCAATAAATTTAATACCTATACTTTCAAAACATTTTGAAAAATTACTGCTCACTAAGTTAGAGCCATATATGGAACAAACAGGAATTATCCCAAACCACCAATTTGGCTTTCGAAAAAAACATGGTACTATAGAGCAAGTGCAAACTAAGAAAAGCGTATGAAGAAAAAAAAAATACTGTTCTGCGATTTTTTTAGATGTTGCTCGGGCATTTGATAGGGTGAGGCACGAGGGTTTAATATACAAAATATTACTGATGATACAGCTAGTTTGAGCACCCATTCAAACCCTGTAGTTGCATCCAAAGACCTAAATGAATATTTGGAAACCCTGGAAACATGGTTGAAAAACTGGAAAATAAGAATTAGTGAGCTGAAAAGTACGCACGTAACTTTTACTCTGTGGACTAAGACATGTCCTACAGTCATGCTCAATCAAATCTCCATTCCTCAAGCGAATAACGTTACATATTTGGGTATTCATCTTGACAAACGGTTAACTTGGCCAAAGCATATCCAGAGTCCAAGAAAACCCAAATGAAACTGAAAGCTCTAAAGTTAAACTGGCTTCTCAGCAGGAGTTCAAGGCTCCAATTGGAACATAAGGTACTTTTAAACAATTCTATTATAAAACCAATTTTGTGCGTATGGAGCGCAGCTTTCCAGTTCCAAGACGCTAAGACTGTTTATTTGTCGACACTAGGTATTTCGTCTTATCTGCGTTCACTGCAAGACCCATTCGACCCAATTTTTACGCATCTGGAGAATGCTGCACTGACTTTGTGCGTATTATGACCAATGATATCGATATCATCAGCATTCGCCATCAGCTCGGATGATCTTCTCCATCATTAGGTTAAAAAAGTCGTACGATAAGGAATCACCTTGTCTGAAACCTCGTTTGGTATCGAATGGAGGAGTAAGATTCTTCCCGATTTTGACTGTGCTGCTGGTGTTTCTCAGTGTCAAACTGCAAAGACGAATGAGCTTTGCAGGAATACCAGATTCAGACATGTTGGAGTATTGATGATTCCTTATTGAACTGTCGAAGGTGGCTTTATAATCAACAAAAAAAAATGGTGTGTGTCGATTTGTTTTTCTAGGTTCTTCTCCAAGATTTATCGTAGCGTAAATATCTGGTCTATGGTGGATTTGCCAGGTCTGAAGGCACACTGGTCTGAAGGTCCAATCAGCTGGTTTACGATGGGCTTCAGTCTTTCACATACTACGCTCGATAGGACCTTATATGTGATATTAGGAAGGCTTATTCAACGTGGCGTCCGTGGCGTAGGTGGTTAAAGTGCGTGGCCTCTATGTCAACGAACCTGGAGAACCGGGTTTGAATCCCAGCAGCGACAGAAAATTATTTGACTTAAAATGATTTTTTTGTACGGCCGCCACCTCTCTGCAGACAATGGCAAACCTCAGAGAGTAATCAAAATGCCATGTAAAGCTTCTTGAGAACAAGAACATTCCGTTCATCGCCGTTCAGAGTCGGCGTTAAACCTGTAGGTCCGGTTCTCGGTCAATTGTGTACAAATTTAATAACACGCACAACAGAATGAATCATAAAAAGCTAAGTCAAATTCCTTTCAAGGGCTGAAATGGCAAGTTATTTATTTTTTTTTTATTTTATTCAGCGGTAGTTGAGGCAAATGGTGGGATCGCCTTTGTTGTGGTTGGGCAGAAAACACTGGGGTTCAAATTATTTGAAATGCATTCTTCCGACCATATTTTGTATAGAAGCTCATGAAGGCATTTAAATAGAGCTTCGCCTCCATTCTTGAAGAGCTAAGCAGATAAGCGATCGGCTTCTGCAGCTTTGTTGTTTTTAAGCCGAGCTATAGCTTTCAAGACTTCACCATTGTCGAGCAGCAGAACTTCAACGCTGTTGTCCACAATTGGAGCTTTCGAGACATCATCTCTATTGGCGGGATTGTTGTCTTCGTCACCATTAAGAAGCCTAGAGAAGTGTTCCCTCGATATCATCAGTGTACTCTGGATATCTGTTACTAAATCCCCGTTTTCATCCTTGCAGGAAGAGGCCACAGTCGTGAAAACTTAGGCCAGGCGTCTTATTTTTTTCAAAAATTATCGGACCTCATTCCTGTCACCATGCATCTCAATTTTATCGCAATCACGTTTTTTCGCTTCCGCTCTCTTTCACCTGAAAATGTGTCTCTCTACTCTCTTCTTCTCTTTGTATCACTCCTTAACAGCACGCGTCACAAACGACAGCAAAGTGGCTGTGATACACAGTGATGCGATTGGTACAAATGAAACGGAAAATACTATTTTGTGGATTTTTGGGAGTTTTCGGTGTTTTAGGTATAGGAAAATGCAAAAAAAACTATTTCAGAAATTGTGGAAAAGGAGGCGTGGCAGTTGCCATACAACTGAAACATAATTTACGCTATATCTTAGAAATGAGATAAGCTACGATAGCAAAATTTAACGTAGACGTCTTCTATGTAATTTTCAAAAAGTGAAAAGAATTTCGGTTCGTTTGTAGAAGTGGGCGTCGCAGCTGCCATACAACTTTATCACATTTTTCGCTTTATCTTAGAAATCAGATAAGCTACAGTAACAAAATAAAACGTAGATGTCTTGTAGGTAATTTCAAAAGAGTGGAAAAAAATGTCCACTCGATTAAACAAGTGGGCGTGGTAGCCGCCATACATGTGGACTATATTTTGGTGAATAACTAAGAAATGAGAAAAGCTATGAAATATTTCGATATATTTTCTCTGACAAATAAAGGTCAAGTTCCAAAATGAATCAAATCGGATGAAAACCAAGCCTACCGCCCATACAAAGTGACTTTATTAAAAAGTTATGTCTTAGAATTCCACAAAAATTAATAGGTGGACTTTGCGTATGAGCTTCGATATTTAATATGTACTCTGAGTATGAAATTCAACGAAATCGAGTGAAAAGCACGGCTACCTCCCATACAAAGTGATTATAAATATACTTTGGTTCGGTCGTGGGGCTATTTTAATTTCGGCCCAGTAGAAGATAATTTCTTACTAGTTATAAATTAAATTAACAATAAATATAAAAAGCACTAGCAGCTGGGCTATCGGCTTATCACAATTATAAAAAACAGTTGAAACCTGGTTTTGTAATGAAAATAAATAGCATTTTTATGACCATCAAACAGGTTATAAAACACGTAAACCGGGAATTTGCGCACCTTGGCACTTTTAGAGCTTAGAGTAGACATAATAATGGTTAAATAAAAAAACATTTTTGTAAATACAAAATGGTCCTTTTTTTATTTTCTAAAATATTTTATCAAATATCGATAAATACCATTTTATAGCGCGAACAAATAAAATATTTCAAAAATTTCAAAAAATCACCTTTTGGGCCAACTTTCAAGAATTTGTGCATTTTTTTGTAGAAAGCGCATTGAAATAAAAAAATTATTCCTGAGATCAATGGATATTATTTAACAGTTTAAAATATTCAGAATGTAAAAATTCAATTTCAACTTTTTTCCGTCTAGCATGACCTTTAGCATTACTGTGCGGCGTCTTTTTCTGCAGTGGCGTCGCGACACTCCTTTGATTTTCTTCAAGGGCTCTTTAGGTCAAAAGCTGAGACTACGGCAAGATAGTGAACAGCGTTTTCTGATATCGACTGGCGTTAAGTGTAGCTAGGGTTCGTTGGTGTAGTCGGGGTATTCAATAAGCCTGCTTAAGTATCGGTTCTTACAACAAAAATCAGTGATAAAATATCCTGCTTACAGTGTCGTAAACACTCAAACGTTACAAAAACAACAAAAAAAAAAAAAAAACAATTACAAAAAATATAATTAAATGCAGCACTCACACATGCAAAATTCAAATTAAAACAATATTCATATCTTCAAATAAAAAAAAACAATTAAATAAAATATTAACAGCAAATAAATGTTACTCATACGCCCCGCTGCACAAACTTAGCATAGATTGCTTTTGTGCACTTCAGTAGCGACGACTGTACAGTAGCAGCAGCGTGCTGCAAAATTTACACATTTAAATAAATTCGCTGACCTAATTTCGCGGAAAAACTTTTTACCAGGTGCTTATTTTTACTTGTGATGCATGTTATGCCTATGTTGTATGTATGTGTGTATGAGCGATGTTTTTTTTATGGAGTTGTCAAAAAATTGTTTTCAGCACGTTTACCTGGTCGGTCTGTTATCTGGAATGCGCCATTTCAAGTATTTTAAATGCAATTTGGCGCAATGCCATTATTTTAATTTAGGCAGTGCAGGTTGCCAAAATAGACGTTGTGTTGTTGTTGTGGAGTAAGTGAGGGAGAATGTGAGGGAAAAACGGTAGCAGCTTGTTGGCTGCTTGTCAAGCGCGTATTCATGGCAGCTATGAAATTAAACAGCTGTAGCTGCATGACTACTGGCTCGCATGTTTAAGAAGGCATGAAATATTTTGCAACACTCTGACGAGGCATACTTTTGGGCGGCGAAAAGCTGTATATATAAGCATACTTCAAGGCAGTGGAGTGTAGTAAGCTTGTAGTATTTTGAGATTACTTAAGGATTCGGTTAAACTCGCTTTGCCTGATTGACTGACTCTACTACATTTGGCTTTCTTCATTTTTGTGGCTTTTTGTTGTGTTTTTCTTTATTTTTATTTTTTCTGCTCTAAACGCACCCTTATCAAAATACATAAATCTAAAATTCTGATTTTGTTTTTTTATTATTATGTTGCAACTATATGAAAATTCAATTTCATGCTTAAATGCTTGGCAATTGAAAATATAAACAAAGTCAAAGAGTTTATAAATCACTTTTGGCTAAAAAGGAAAGCACACATCGCAACACAAACACACACTTACATATCCAGGATTGCTCTTAAGGCCAAAGTGGTTTTTATTCTGTTAACCAGAACCTTTCCGCTTCGAGTGCGCCATCAGAAAAAAAATACGCTGCTATGCATTATAACTGCAATTAGCAGCAGCTACAAAGAAAACCCTTTTTTGTGTGTATGTTTTGTTGTATTTGCGGTACTTTGGTGGTATTTATTTTTTTTTTTTTAATATAATATTGTGTGATCCCATGTAATGCCTGCTGTGCGAGTTTCTGAAAAAATATTATTGGCACACAGTCAAGTGTGTGCATGTGTGTGTATATGTGTGTAAGAGTGTTTTTCGGTGCTCGTGTTCAAAAAGCAATTTGTCGAGAACGTGTTCGAATTTTATGTGCTCTAGTATGTGTTGTTGGTGGTATTGGTGGTGGTGGTAAGCGTTATTATTATTATTTTTTTATTATTTTTATTTTTTTGCTTGCAGCCGCTCTACTGCTTTGTTTGTAAGACCTCCACCAACACGTAGGCCGTAAAATGTATTTTCTTGTTCGGGTTCATATAACTGTATTTTTTTTTTTGTGTTATTTGGCAATTCTCTCTGTTATTTGTAATTTAAAAATTATTTTTATTGGTTTTATTATGTTTTGTTGCGGCCACATAAAAGCTTCTTGGTCTTTTGTAGACCATGAACCTGGGTCAGCAGCAGCAAGAAGTACTCTCAGGTTGAAATAGCTTTTATTGTACTTTCATTGAATGTTTAGCAAAGGTATCTAATATATCTTTTTTTATGATTTAAAATAAAAAAGGAAGCGCATTCGTGCCGAAAATCAAGCTTTTCTTTTTTGCTCTAATGGCCAGTTTTTAGGATAAGCGGCATTAGGTGCGGCGTTTAATAAAGCCACTGGTATTTTTTTTTAACTATTCTCTGTATCCGGGCTACATAGCCTATTGGGAATATATTTATTTTTTTTTCCTTCCAAAAGGAAGAATATATTCCTTTCCTCCTTCATTTGGATGAGCATAGCAAGTTTGGGTTCGAATATGTAGGGTTTAACCTGTAATGCATGGTTGGCTTTTGTTATGTGAAAGCATTGTGGAAATAACTTACAGTTTAAGTTGCGTTAATAAAGCCAACACAAGACGCTTATTGAAGATGTCTTGCAAAAAAAAAAAAAAACAAAAAATGTCTTCTTCCCTAAATGTGGTCGTGTTGCCTTGACTGTATTGTTCTAGCGGTCTATTAATGCTGCATAATATTCGCCTCTTATTTTTTCTTTTTTCAAGATAGTGGCTCAATAATATTTTCTAATAATCCCAAAAAACACGCATCAAAACCTTTCCTACCGAATGTTGTGTCTTTGGCCGCTTCAGAGCATTTTCACTTGCTCAATCCATTGTTTTGCTTTTGGTGCCGATTCAGTTGTTTAGTTGTGAATCCATGTTTCATCACTAGGCATCACCAGCTATAGGCATGGTTCAAGCTTCAGAGCCAGCTTCGGAACCAGCTGCGAAGCATTGAGAGCAATTGAGAGCAAAGGCTTATGTAGCAAAGGCTTATGCAACGCAACAAAGCAAAGGCAAAAGACAAACACAGAAACAAAAATAAGCTTTAAGTGTAGTGGTGCCCATCAGAGATCTGCATGAGACCATTCGTCATTTTTTGCAACTCGAATAATATTCGTCAGCCACAATTGCCCACAAAAATACATGCATGCATATCACATGAGTTCGTAAAGAACGATTGATGCTCAGCACAGTTTGTCACGATTGCGAATCGACAGACATTCGGATGCTTCACTTAAAACTCGAGTGTCTGCTGCTGTATGGATTTTTCATAAAATAATAAAATTTTTATGGAGTGGTCGGCAGGGATAGGTCCCCAAGGGAAAAAATCTTCTTTTTGTATAAGTAATGGGGGTCGGTTAAACATAATAAACCTCGCCGACCCTCTCTTAAAGCTCCCCTGTTCAGATGTAGGGAATAAACATACAAAAATAATTAAATTTGTATGGGAGCTCCCCTAAGAAGTAGTCAGACGGGATAGGTTCCAAGCAAAAACATCTTCCTTTTGCAAAAGTAATGGAGGTCGGTGATACATATTAAACCTCTCCGGCACTCCCCTGTTCAGAAGTAGGGAATAAATATACAAACATCATTAAATTTGTATGGCAGCCTCCCTAAGGAGTGTTCGGAGGGGATAGGTCCGCAAAGAAAAGATCTTCCTTTTGCAAAAATAATGGGGGTTGTTTCTACATATTAACCCTCTCCGGCCGTCCCCTATGCAGGTGTAGGGACTAACTATACAAAAATCATTAAATTTGTATGGTAGCCCCCCTAAGAAGGGATCGGAGGAGGTAGGTCTTTAAAGAAAAAATGTTTCTTTTATAAAAAAAGTGGAGGTTGGTCGTACACATTAACCCTCTCCGGCCCTCCCCTGTTCAGGTGTAGGGAATAAATATATAAAAATCATTAAATTGTATGGAAGCCCCCCTAAGGAGGGGTCGGAGGGGATAAGTTTTTAAAGGAAAAATGTTTCTTTTATGAAAGTAATAGGGTTGGTGCTGCATATTAATCCTCTTCGGCCCTCCCCTGTTCAGGTGTAGGGAATAAATATACAAAAATCATTAAATTTGTATGGGAGCCCACCTAAGGAGTGGTCGGAGGAGATAGGTTTCTGAAGAAAAAATTTTACTTTTGCAAAAGTAATGGGGGTTGGTTATACATATTGAACCTCTCCGACACTCCCCTGTTCAGGTGCAGGGAATAAATATACAAAAATCATTAAATTTGTATGGGAGCCCTCTTGAGGAGTGGTCGGAGGAGATAAGTTCCCAAGAAAGAATCTTAATTTTGCAAAAGTAATGGGGGTTGGTTATACATATTGAACCTCTCCGACCCTCCCCTGTTCAGGTGTAGGGAATAAATATACAAAAATCATTAAATTTGTATGGGAGCCCCTTTAGGAGGGATCGGAGGAGATAGGTCCGCAAAGAAAAAATGTTCCTGTTTCAAAATTAATGGGGATCGGTTATACATATTAAACCTCTCCGGCCCTTCCCTGTTCAGGTGAAGGGAATAAATATACAAAAATCATTAAATTTTTATGGGAGCCCCCTTAAGAAGGGGTCCGAGGTGATAGTTCTACAAAGGGAAAATGTTTCTTTTACAAAAGTAATGGAGGTCGGTCATACATATTATCCCTCTCCCGCCCTCCCATGTTCAGGTATAGGGAATAAATATACAAAAATCATTAAATTTGTATGGGACCCCTCATAAAGAGGGGTCGGAGGGATAAGTCCCCAAAGGAAACTGTTTCTTTTATAAAAGTATTGAGGTCGGTTGTAGATATTAACCCTCTCTGGCCCTCTCCCGTAGTGCGAAAAGCTAGTGTGACCAAAAAGCTGACTTAATTTTTTTTTTTTTTTTTTATCTTTGAACCAAGGATTTCAGGTGGAATACCTATTCAGTCAAGTCTGCCTTGGTTCGAAATGAGGTGATAGATTAGTGGGAAGGAAAGGTCAATCAAGTGAAGTGACACGTGTAGAATGTTCTCAGCGTGGTGGAAAGCCAAAGAAACATATGAATTTGAATCAAAGGCAAGTGTTATGCCTTTACCTCAGTCAATTCAAGTTATAAGGCAATCTCATCCAAAAACTTCTCTTCCATCAATTTCAACTTCAAGTTGTAAATATTGATGAATTTTCAATTAGAATTGATTACAAATGAGGATAAAAAATTGCAAATGCGAAAGGTTTTAAAGCGAAGGACCATGGCCTGGCCGGGAATCGAACCCGAGAACTCTTGAGTAGCAAGTCGAGTACGCTACCTACTCGACTACCGAAGCCGCCAAATGCTTCTGGTGAATATTGCTCATGTCTTGCTTCGTTGGGTAATCTTGATTCGTAGACATTCGTAATCGCAAGCGCTCGTACTCTATGTCATTCGTTCCACAGCGATTGGTGCCTGTATTTGCGCATTAATTTTATTGCAGAAGGCACATTCGTAGCACGTATATTGACGAGACATTCAAAACGCAATTTGAATGCACTCAAGTTGTTCTCTGGTGCCCATACTTGGTCATCCCTAATCGACGCACCAAAAATCTTTTGGATCACAATTAAACAAGGAATGACGAAATAATTGTATATTCTTGATTGATTGTAACTACAAGAAGGGGGCTAATTTGGAATTATATTGTGAGAGCCAACTGTCAGAATGATAGAAAATGGTTACTTCCGTGGGTGACAGCAATGGTATCAAAGTTCAGATGAGAAATTCGAGACAAACGAAAATCACATGGAATGATAATGTGTAGGATTGATAATGGTCTTATCTATCAGTTGTTCAAAAAACATCAGTTGTTTTAAATTTATTTTTTGTCATATATTCTGACGTAGAATACATCATTCTCGGAGGTAAGTAGGGTGGTTGATAGTGATCAGGTGTCGGTATTTCACTTTTGATCGTACGATCGTATTGATCGTACAATGTTGATGTTAGCACTTGTTGGTCTGCTTGATCCTCAATGCGACAAAAATTAATGTTAGAACTCTCTAATTTATATAAATTTTAATTAATTACATGAAATATAAAGCCAACATTTGATGTTTTTGTTTGCTTAAACTTGCTACCTATTTATCGACAGTTTCCGGTTTTATCGACAAAACCATAAAATTTGTATGGGAGCCCCCTAAGGAGTGGTCGGAGGGAATAGGTGTCAAAAGCAAAAATGTTCCTTTTGCAAAAGTAATGGGGGTCGGTGATACATATTAAGTCGGAGGGAATAGGTGTCAAAAGCAAAAATATTTCTATTGTAAAAGTAATGGGGGTCAGTCATACATATTAACCCTCTCCGGCACTCTTTTAAAGGTCATATGCTCAGGTGTATGGAATAAATAAACAAAAACCATAAAATTTGTATGAAGGCCCTCCTAAGGAGTGGTCGGAAAAAATAGGTGTCAAAGGCAAAGATGCTCCTTTTGCAAAATTATTGGGGGTCGGTGAAACATATTAACCCTTTCCGGCACAAAAACCATAAAATTTTTATGGGAGCCCCCCTAAGGAGATTTTTGCAAAAGCAAAAATATTCCTTTTGCAAAAGTAATGGGAGTCAGTCATACATATTAACCCTCTCCGTCATATATATTAAAAGTCATATGCTCAGGGGTATGGAATAAATATTTTGCTAAATATTTTTTAAAAAAGATGTCATCAAAAGCGAATTGAATAATTCTACGTCTTCTGTTACGACATAGTCGAAACTACTGTATCTTTTTACTTTTAAATTATTTTTTTTTTTTTTTAGAAATTTAAGACTTTTTATTGTTACTTAAATCATGCTTCAGGGTTCTTTAGTACACTTTTCAAAAGCCATGTTCCTTTTTTTTACTTGCAACCTATGCAAAGCCATAAAGATAATGAGCCTAGTACAATTTTTTTTTTATCCTCTATATTAAATTGATTTTATTTTAATATATTTTTGCCATATTTTGATTGTTATGCATTTATATTAAATCATACTTTCCAACTTTGAATTCATTTCTAAAGACTATCAGTTTCACTTAAATAATGGATGGAGATAAATTAAAGAATAATGTCTTCATCTTTATAAATGCTTATTTATCCTGTGATAATATTCTTGATAACTCGAAGTAACTTTAAATTTCCTCTCATCATCAGTTGCATCCTTTATGTTACAACTTGAATTCAACATCCTTAGTATTTACGCTGCACGAAATGCTGCACGCCATCATCTCACCTTTTTTTTTCTTTTTTTTTTTTTTTGATGTTCTAGCTCAAGCATCCAAGCATCTTTGACCTAGATTTTCTAACAACTCCACATAATGATGCCAGAATTACACAAATACACAAACATAACAGTTGACAGTGTTGGGGATGCTGCCAACTCTATGTTTTGTTTGTTGTTTATATCTGCTTATGATTTTTTTTTTTTTTTGTTTTAAGTGAGTGTGCGACAATGAGTGCCAGTACATAAATACAGCGAAAATACTTCCGTCAGCTGTGCTGTGAGTGCAGTCTTAAGTTGAAGTAAGTTTTACGAGAATTAATAGGGAGCAGTTGGAAACTTAAAGATAATGCTTTTAAATGACATTATTTTAATTAAAAAACTAAATTATAAAATAATTAATACTGTCTAAATTAATTTGTTTTGAACTATTTAAAATTGTACAATTGCATAGGATGCTTTTGAGCTTGCACAATCCTTAAAATAATATCTATGAGATTTGTTTCAAAATTTTACTTTCAAATTATGTTTATGGTTGGTGCAAGCAAGCAGAAAAAAAATTCGGTCCTTATATTAATTCCCGAAATATATGTAGCAACTCTCGTAAATGAATTTAAAGAATTCAACTTTGTTTTAAATTGTATTAACGTTATTTCAATTGAGTTCTTTATTGCCTATGTTTAATTTCAAGTGAAATCTGTCAATTTTACCATGATAACCGTAAAGTTCAATACTCTACAGATCAACGAACGGTTTCTAGGAAATAATTTCTACTATGGTGTTCCAAAAATGTTTGGTCTTCTTTCAAATATGCTTTATCTATCCATAATAATGCCTATTCAAAAAAATTTTAATAGATACTTTTATGTTTTCCCGTATTTCAAGCTCTTTGAAGCACCTTCAGAGTAATTCCAAAAAACAGTTCACACGAGCTACAAATATATACTTAAATATATTTTCATACTTTTTTTGTGCCTAAAATGTAAAAAATAAAACACTTCTGTTTGTTAAGAATGCTTATTTAACAACAACACCAACAACAAAAACAACAACAACAACAATAAAAATAGCAACAAGAAAACAACAACAAAAGCATTAACAAAAACCCTAGCAACCACAATTTTAAGCATCAAATACAAAAGTTTTCCCTGCTTACTTAGGAGAGTGAAAAAAAAATTGGTGTTTTTTTTGTTTTTTCTTTACTTTTCCCAAAAGTATATGAAGCTCTGCTGCTAGCTTGGCTACAAACTTTTTGCTTATGTTCACTTACTTAGTGGCGAAAAGCGTGCAGCCAAAATGAAGGCATCATATTATCTGCTCCACGGACTATTTTTGAAATATTCCTTCCTCTAAGCAAAAAAAAAAAAAACAAAAAACAAAAAATGGCTTGTGGCTTGATTGAATTTTCTAACGCGTAATTTAGTAAATTTATAAATGCCGCAAGCTATGCCAGCACCAAAGTGAATTAAATTAAAAAAGTTGTACAATTTAAGAGGTTATCACACACACACACACACTCACACCCACACTCACACATAAATGCAAATGCTGGCTTATGTAATGCGTGCATAACGATTCACAAAAGCAGCAAAAATTTAATTTAAGCAAAAGTGCTTCACTTTAGGCTCCCAAGTTTATTCATAAGCATGTATATTTGTGCGAGCTTGGCACGCTTGTTGGCGCGAGACGCCGTTACAAGCAACTTGCGCAATGTTCTTGCGCCTAAGCAGCGCCATTAGCTAAGCTCATTAAATACAAAAAACATTGCATAAAACTACGTAATAATAAAGTCTACAGCTCGCATCAACACTCGAGCGTTCCCTCTCGCATTTTATAGCATTGCTTAACTTTAAGAACTTGCGCCTTAAATTTGGTTTGAGTTCTTTATTGCTGACATCAATTTATGTACATATATATATACTTACTGACGCAAATTTACACAAACAGACGCATGCATATAAAAAAGATGTTTAATTTTAAATTTTAACACAAAGCAACAGAGTGATCATTTTTTTTTTGTGCTTTATTGTTTGTTGCCTGCCGCCATTCCAACAACACAGTGTTGAGCTGGTTTTATTTTTGAATATAAGTCGATGTGCGTGGCTGTGTGTATGAGTCTGTGCTTGTATAAGTATGCACATTTGTTTGGAATTATTAAAAGCAAGGGTAACACGTGCCCGCTTTATATCCTGCTATAAGTCGATTTAACTGGAAAATCAACATAAGCGACAAACTTGTTCAAGTCTGAAGTAATTTTCCGCACTCAATTCACAAAAAGAAAAAACAAAAACAAAAACAACAAAAAACCTCAATCTCAAGCATACAAAAATATCTTTCAAAGTTTTTATAGCCTCTAAGAATGTAAAGGATAAAATTTCTTGGCATATAAGTTATTTGAAACACTTGAGTGAAGACAGCAAAAAGTTTCAATAAATCGCCTTCAAAGTGCTATGAAACATTTTTAGAAATTTTAATAATGGCAGGACTTCAAAGCAGATAAAAAAAAATTCACTGCAAACTGATCGAATATCGTTAAGTAAAAATCATAAAAACTTAGAAGTGTTTCAAGCCTGAGCAGAATTTTATAGTAGTAAAAAGATAATAATACAACAAAAGCAGCGACATGAACAGTGTTACAAATACACCAGTGGAGAGAAAATTTTTTTTAAGAAATTTTATATTCAATTTCAAAACGCTTAATAAACTTCAGGAAGGAAAAATTACTGTTATTTTGGAAACTTTTAACAAAAATCTCAAGAAGTAAGAACTGGAGAAGAATATTAAATACTAGAGCCCTGCATGAGTATAATCGCAAAGCGAATACACTCTGCTTCACTGCTAAAGAGTACACTGTAACTGAATAAAACTTAAACAACAGGTCGTATAGTGAAGAGCAAATCTGCGCACGAGCTTCACTGCTAATACCTTATCTGTTCCCTCACAAACACTGTTATCACTGATCTGAACTTTCAGAGGTTTGCGTTATTTTTATTTCTATTCGGTGTACTCGCATAACATACTCTCACATACACTGCAAGCACTGATCTGTACATTGCAAGCTTTGCGTTATTTTTGTTTTTGTTCTGTACTTCATTGATGCTTAGCGTTTAACCAAACCAGGGGCCGAATCGCCGCATCCGTGAACGTAACAGCTTTCGTATGAGAAAAAATTAATCGTATGAGAATCTCATGAGATACGAAATTAATCTCATGATTTCGCAGATGATTTTCCCAGTTTTCTTAAACAAAGGAGGTAGGACAGGCGACTTATTCGTTTTTTTTTTAAGTGAAACTTCTTTAGCACCGTTGTGATTTGAAACTCGAGTGTCAAAGGGAAAAATGTTTCTTTTCCAAAAGTAATTGGGGTCGGTCATACATATTAACCTTCTTCGGCCCTTCCTTAAAGGTCATCTGTTCAGGTGTAAGGAAAAAATATACAAAAATCATAAAATTTGTATGGGAGCCCCCCTAAGGAGTGGTCGGAGAGAATAGGTGTCAAAGACAAAAATGTTTCTATTGCAAAAGTAATGGGGTCATACATATCAACCCTCTTTGGCCCTTGCTTAAAGCTCCCCTGTTTGGGTGTAGGGAATAAAAAATCAACAATAAAAAAAAAACAAACAAACATATTTCAATTCAATGCTTTAAAGTTAAACTTTATGTATAATTTTATTCATTAAATTTAGACTTGAGCTATAACTAAATATTATAATAATAATTTTTTGAAAACGAATTACAAATTCTAATAAAAACAATTCTTGTAAAAACGTTCAAAAAGTTTTATTTCTTTAATATTTCTTTTTAATCGTAATGAAAACAATGAAAAATAGCATGTCTACATATATATTGTTTGCACCTCATTCAAAGTCACTCTTAAAACAAAAGATTCTTGCTCATAACAAAATAATGCGCAAAATATTCAGTGTATGTGTAGTCATATTCAGTGTACCTTATGTTTGCGTTACTTTTTATTGCAAGAAGCTGGTCTTGCTGTTATAAGTTCAGCAGTGTATTGTTACTCTCGCATAAAATAGAGTGAGAGTATGTTAACATACGAGAGCTTTGGAAAAAAAGGTCAGTGTAAGCTTCTTATCCGACAGTATACGAATGTATTTGAGTATGCAAAAAGCATACTCATGCAGGGCTCTATTAAATACACCAAAATGATGCCTAGTTCATTATATCTTGAAGTCAAGATGGGACAAAAGTAATCATACTATTGGAACACCCTATAACTTTTGGAAATGGTGCCAATATGTCAATTCGGTTTTGACATTTGTGAATATATATTTTGTCATGTAATATGTCATGTCATATGTCATGTCATATGTCATGTCATGTGTCATGTCATATGTCATGTCATATGTCATGTCATATGTCATATGTCATATGTCATATGTCATGTCATATGTCATGTCATATGTCATGTCATATGTCATGTCATATGTCATGTCATATGTCATGTCATATGTCATGTCATATGTCATGTCATATGTCATGTCATATGTCATGTCATATGTCATGTCATATGTCATGTCATATGTCATGTCATATGTCATATGTGTCAAATCATATGCCAAGTCATATGTCATGTCAGATTTCATGTCACATGTCATTTCAGATGTCATGCCATATGTCATGTCATATGTCATGTCATTTGTCATTTTATATGTCATGTCATATGTTATGTCATAAGTCATGTAATATTTCATTTCATATATCATGTCATATGTCATGTCATAAGTCATGTCATATGTCATTTTATATATCATGTTATATGTCATTTTATATCTCATGTCATACGTCATGTCATATGGCAAGTCGTATGTCATGTCACATGTCATGTCATGTGTCATTTTATGTGTCATGTTATATGTCATTTCATAAATCATATCATATGTCATGTCATATGTCACGTCACCTATCGTTGATAAATCCTTTACAATAATAATTGCATCGAATTCTCACAAATATGAAAGTGCTTGATACTTGTTCTTTATAAAGGGTGTTTTTTTAGGGGTTTGTTTTTCGAATAGAGATAAAACTGGCATTTTGTGGTCGAATCTGGCAACTCTAATGTCATTTATGTGCAGTTTGGTTTGCCATTTCATCATGTACAGGTTGACAAAAGAACAACGCTTGCAAATGGGCCGAAAATGAGATTGATCTCGATGCTGATTTTCATCGCAAAATTTTGTTCAGTGATGAGGCTCATTTTTGGTTGAATGGCTACGTCAACAAGCAAAATTGCCGCATTTGGAGTGAAGAGAATCCACATGAGATCCTTGAGACGCCATTACATCCACAAAAACTGACTGTTTGGTGTGCTCTATGGGCTGGTGGAGTCATTGGGCCATACTTCTTCCGAAATAATGCTGGAGAGTCAGTTACCGTTAATGGAGACCGGTATAGAGCCATGATAACCGACTATTTTGTTCCCGAATTGGATGGCATGAATGTGGATGAGTTGTGGTTCCAACAAGACGGCGCTACATGCCACACAGCGCACGTCACAATCGATTTATTGAAGGAAACATTCGATGAGCGCATAATTGCGCGGAATGGACCTGTCAATTGGCCACCAAGATCGTGTGATTTGACACCATTGGATCATTTTCTTTGGGGATATGTGACGTTCCAACAAACCAGAAACGTTAGGGGACTTGGAATCCAACATTCGTGGCGTTATTGCCGACATACGGCAATAAGCCAAATTGATGGACATTAAAACGATTTTCTTGTGTTTTATCTCTATTCGAAAAACAAACCCCTAAAATAAAACACCCCTTACTTGATTATATGTAGTTATTGATACATTTTTAAATGTTTTTTTAGTTTTGACTGTGCTTTAAAAACATCCTGAAAAATTGCCTATGGAAATTCTAAGAACAGAAACAATTTTTCTTTCCTAAAAAAAAGTAGGTTAAAGCATTCTGATGGAATCTAGACGCATTTTGAGAAGTACTCCAAGAATTTTTTGCTACTTATTTTTTTTGTTTTTTGTTATTAAAAACAAACTATCGTCTTGCTACACTGGTCTAACACCATTCTTCGTTCTCTGAGAGTATCCATAACCACAACCATTACCTTTTTAGATTTGACAAATGTAGAAAAATGTAATAGCAAAATGTTGCTCTCTTTAAAGAGCCCACTCAAAAAAGAAAAACATAACCCTTTTGAAAAAAAATTAAAATTATTCAATAATTTCCATGGCTTAAGTTATAGATTTTTATTATATTTTTTTTTTTGTACATTGTTACTTATAACAGTTAAAAAGGTTCCTGAAAAAATGTTTAGTTCTTTTTTACCCAAAATTGGTGCTAACTTTTGTAAAATTTACACATAATTTCATTGAATAAAAAAGAAAAATACGGCTTATTCTTCAAAAGAACGAATAATAAGAAAAGTAAAGAAACCATGAAATAAACTTTTTAATCTTTTAACAAGAAATTCTAGTTCAATTTGAATAATAAAAGCTTAATCAGAGCTGCTTCGAAAAGAAAACATATTTAGTATCGTACCACAAAAAAGTTTGAGCGCTTAAAAAAAGTATTCATTCAAGTTCTTTTCTTTACAACTGTTGCTAAGAATGCGTAGAACAAATAAATCCTACCCATTTTCAAGCACGCGTTGCCATTTAAGCAACATAAAAAAACACATTTGTGAGAAAAAAAAAACAATTTATAAAAATCCAACAAAAGTCAAAAGTATACCCGGGCTTTACATTGATTGCTGCTGCTGCTACTCATCTTTACGCTCTATCTCTCTTTACCTCACACACTCACTTGTTCAGTCACTCAGTGTAGCTTATTTTGGTATTCGTGCGGAAACAAATATTTGAGCTTTCTACCTGTCGGCTGGCTACCTTTTACCGTACATCGGTACGTGCGTATCCAAGATCTTTTCATCTATGCATCCTGTGTCTCTGGCTGTGTTGATTTTACCTATACTCTTTCAGTAGAACTGTTGTACAACAAGCTGCCATTTTGTTATTTTTTTTTTTTTGTCTGTTTGTCTTCAGTGCTCCATCTACTTTGCATTTCAACTAAAAGCTGCTACTGTTACTGCCACTTTCTGCTCTGCATGAACCTTGTGCTGCTTGGTACAGCAAAGCTCATTGCTCAAGTCAGACAGATTATGACACCTGGATGTGGTAAATAGCTTTTTGCAGTATTTCGAAGAAAGTAAATATATATCTAGATATAACTAGGTATGTTTGTAAGCATTGCTACAAAGCTAGGCAGAGATGTGTGCATAAAAGCATTTGATTTCTTTCTCCTGTGGTTGATTTTTGTGAATTTTCGATAGAACTCTTGTTATTCTTTTTACATTTTTTTTATTACTTATTTGATTTCTTTAATCCAATAAATTTTGCGGATTCTCTGGATATATAGAGATGACAATTTGCATCAAATTTAAATCGCAAAAGAAACAGCGACTTAACTAATGTTCATTCAATAGAAACAAATCCAAACAATTTTTGAAGCTGCTTAAGTAGGCTGGATGCCATCTGAAAATCCGAAATTTATAGTTGACAATTTATGCCAAACATAACGAGCTTTACAATAAAACAGGGTTGGGTGGAAGGAATACAATTTTAAAATGAAGAATCTATCTGATTAAGATGTTTGTAGAATGTACGAGGAAAATGATGAAACTACAGAGGAAATTTTATGTGAATGTCCAGTAAATTGCACCTTCAGGCTTCTTCATTTTAGTAAGGGTTTGGTGTCACCACCATTGAAAGTTTGGGATGACAAGCTAGAAATAGTGGCCGAATTCCTTAAAAACCAGTGACCCCTGGAGTATAAGCTACCTCCTAAACTACCTAGGCCGTCATAACATAATAAAGCATAACAGAATAGATTATAGCATAACATAACATGTGTGGCGTCCGTGGCGTAGTTGGTTAAAGTGCGTGGCCGTTATGTCAAAGAACCTTGGAGACGCAGGTTCGAACCCCAGCCAGCGACAGAAAATTATTTGAATTAAAATAATTTTTCTGTACGGCCTCCACCTCTCTGCAGACAATGGCAAACCTCAGAGAGTAATCAAAATGCCATGTAAAGCTTCTTGAGAATAAGAACATTCCGTTCATCGCCGTTCGGAGTCGGCGTTAAGCATGTAGGTCCATTTCTCGGTCAATTGTGTACAAACTTAATAACACGCACAACACAATTGATCATAAGAAGCTAGGTCAAAGTCCTTTCAAGGGCTGAAATGGCCAGTTATTTATTTTTTATTTTTTTTATAACATAACATAACGTAGCACAACATAATACAACAAAACACAACATAACATAACTTAAAATAACATAACACAATATAACATAACATAACATAACATAACATAACATGACATAACACAACATAACATAACATAACATAACATAACATAACTTAAAATTCCAACATTACAGAATAGAACATAACTTAAAATAACATAACACAGCATGACATGACATAACATAACATAACATAATATAACAACGTAACATAATATAACATAACATTACAATATATATAGTATAACATAACATAACATAACATAACATAACGTAACATAACATAACTTAACATAACATAACGTTATATAGTATAACCTAACATATCACAATAAAACATAATATAACATAACATAATATAACATAACATAACATAACAAAACATTACATAACATATCATAACAACACAACATAACATAACATAACATGACATAACATGGCATGACATAACATAACAAAACATAACATAACATAACAGCATAAAATAACAGAACATAATATAACATAACGTAACGTAATCTAACTTAACATAACATAACAAAGCATAACAAAACATTAACCCATTTGGAATATAAAGGAACTTGACTGAATAGGTTGAACACCTGGTTTTTTTGGTTAAGCTGGTCGATTAATAGCAAAAAGTTTTTTTCAAAAGCTCGTACTGGAATGCAGTGTTTATCAGCAACGAAAGCTGGTTCAGAATATTTGAGAGTAACGAAAGACAGAGATATGAAGAGGACTTCAAAGTGCGTGAAGGAGAAGGTAACATGACGAGTTCTATTTACGGAATCTTTGATATAAAGTGAATCAATGGGATAAGTCGATGATGGTGTTTTGCTATAGCTGGTATAAAAACTTTAATATTTATAGCCATTGTGACAAAGAAGCTCTATATTGCTTGAAATTTTAACCAAAGCTCGGAAAAATGGGAAACTACATAACTTTATCGTCATATTTTCGACAAATTTAACACCAACAATTTATTTTATTTGATGCCTTGGAAAGGTAAAGTAATTATTTCAAACATTTAATGCCAATCAACGTCTAAATACCTAGTTCTAACAATTTTTACATTTTTGTAACGGTTTTGTGTGCGCATTAAATTGCCATAATTTTGCTATGTTTATGTTAATTTTATGGTTTTTTAGAGCAAAATATCGTGCAGAAAAAAATTGGAAGTATTTGGTTTAAATTTAAAATTTTGCTTCAAAATTTAAACCGTGTGCACTCATACGTCAATCCTAATAAGAGATTTGATATGTTTGTCTATGCTGCTTGGACCACAACACAAACAATTTGTAATTTTGAGTTTAAAATGTATATGTTTCCTCATTAAAGTTGTTTTGGGTTCTGTGGCTAACAACAAAATTTGACAAAATTTAATTTGCAAAATAGCATAAATCTCTACCAAAACAAATACACCTAAAACAAACTACACAGTACATGTTTTCAGACAAAGTGCAAATTCGGATGGCACAATATTTGAATATTTCAAAATTAACTCAAGTGAGCGCGACATACATAGATGCACGCGTAGAAAATTAAATTTGTGTATATTTTCTATGTGTGTTAGTATTAGCTATATGACAACCGATGCAAATCATTAGTATGTATTAAAGTATTTATTTTGTGCACAACTAATAAGGAGTTTTCGTTGGGTGTACTCCTGTGATGGGTACTGATGATTGAATGTACTGGGTCTTATGTCTTGACTGGGTCATATGTCATATGTCATGTCATATATAATGTCATATGTCATGCCATATGTCATCTCATATGTAATGTCATATATCATATCATATGTAATGTCAATGTATTGTCATTTGTCATTTCATAGGTCATGTCATATGTCATGAATGTATCAACAGCAAGAAATACTCAGTATTATCTACAGGAAAGCCAACATACTGGCCAACCGATCCAAGGAAGATTCCAGATATAATGGATTTCGCGGTTTATTCTGGTATAACACAGTCTATACTGCGCGCATTTCACTCGGATGATTTGAATTCTGACAATTCCCCAATTATTATTGACTATAGTACTTCTCCAAATATTGCTCAAAACAAATATAAAATAATAACTCCACAAACTGACATAAAATCTTTTCAATACTGTATAGACAAAAATATAAACTTAAACATATCCATAAAATCGAATAATGAATTAGACACTGTTGTTCAGGACTTTACTAATATCATTTACGAAACAAAGCCACCAAAGACCTCAAAGAACATCTCGCTGAAATAAAAAACCAGGCTTTTAAAGATTATGTGAAACATCTCAATCCAACAAAATATGATGAGCTCCAGTTATGGAAAGCCACAAAATATCTTAAACGGCCACCTAAACGAAAAGTTCCTATCAAACACCAAAACAATGAATGGCACCGAAGTGACAGAAGCCAAGCCAAAGCATTTTCTGAACATCTTTGCAATATATTTCAACCTCTTTCTTTAGCGAGTGCTTCTGAAGTCAGTGAAATTACTGAATTTTTGGATGATCCTTGCCAAATGGCTCTTCCTATAAAGCATATAGGGCCTAATGAAGTCTTCAATGAAATTAAAAATCTGAAAAATTCAAAATCCCCTGGATATGACCAAATTGATGGTAAAACTGTTAAACTTCTCACGAAAAAGAGTGTCTTACTGCTTACATTTATTTTTAATTCAATTCTTCGCTTAAACCATTTTCCAACTCCTTGGAAATGTGCAGAAATAATAATGATTAACAAACCCAACAAGCCTGAAAATGAACTGACGTCATACCGCCCAATTAGTTTACTGGTTATATTCTCCAAAATGTTTGAAAAAATATTTTTACGCAGAATGTTACCAGTCATGGAATCACTTAACATCGTACCAGAATATCAATTCGGGTTTAGACACAATCATGGCACGCCAGAACAATGTCATCGAATAATTAAAACTGTGCGCGATGGCCTTGAAACAAAAAAATACTGCTCATCTATATTCTTAGATATTCAACAAGCCTTTGATCGTGTGTGGCATACTGGCCTATTACACAAAATAAAGAAACTTCTTCCTCATCCCTACTATATGATCCTTAATTCGTATTTAAAAAACCGCACTTTTTATGTTAAAATTGGAGAGGAGATTTCAAACATACAAGTCATAAAAGCTGGAGTTCCTCAGGGAAGTGTGCTTGGTCCGGTACCTTATACTATTTATACGTCTGATATGCCGTCATCTAATTGTACTTAATAGCAACATATACAGATGATACGGTTGTTATTGCAACTCATGAAACACCTTCTGTTGCCTCTGACTTAGTACAAAGCCACATTAATAAAATTGAAAGCTGGTTGCAAAAATGGAACATAAAAGTAAATTCCGACAAATCTGCGCATATTACTTTTTCAATGAGAAGAGAAGAATGTCCCCCTATTAAAATCTACGGATCAACAATCCCAAAAAAAGAAACGGTCAAATATCTCGGCTTACATCTGGACAAGCGGCTCACATGGAAAAATCATATACAGGCCAAAAGGCAATTACTTAATAACAAAAATAAAAAACTTTACTGGCTACTTGGACCAAAATCGGAGCTTACAATAGAAAGTAAACTTAGAATTTACAAATCAATCCTTAAGCCTATATGGACTTATGGGGTTCAAATCTGGGGAACAGCAAGCAACTCCAACATTGAAATACTACAAAGGTACCAGTCTAAAACACTTAGACTAATAGTCAACTCACCATGGTTTATTTCAAATGAAGCAATTCATAAGGACCTTAACATTCCGATGGTTAAGGACGAGATCAGAAATACTAGCTCGAGATACTTAGAGAGGTTAAGCAACCATGTAAACCCTCTAGCCATTTGTCTACTTCATGAGAGCGATGAAGTCAGGCGACTTAAGCGACACTACATTTTAGACCTGCCTTTTATAAAATGATTATTATATCTCTAAATTTTGTAAATATGTATATATATTGTCATAGTTATTAAGTTTCCTTTCTGGCACAAAAAATTATTTAGTTAAATCTAATTCAAATTAAATTTTGTAAATAATGTTGTTCTCAATGGAGACCAACTTTTGTATGTATTATTATAACAATTACAACATATTTGCTTATTGTCCTAGCTGGTAGATTGCAAATAAAATGGAAAGAAAAAAAAAATATGTCATGTCATATGTCATATTGTGTGTCATCTCATACGTTATGTCATATGTCAAGTCGTATGTCATTTCATGTGTCATGTCATATGTCATGTCATATGTCATGTCATATGTTATGCCATTTGTCATCTCATATGTAATGTCATATGTCATATCATATGTAATGTCATATGTATTGTCATTTGTCATTTTATAGGTTATGTCATATGTCATGTCATAAGTCTTGTCATATGTCATGTCATATGTCATATTGTGTGTCATGTCATACGTTATGTCATATGTCAAGTCGTATGTCATGTCACATGTCATGTCATGTGTCATTTTATATGTCATGTCATATGTCATGTGACGTGACATATGACATGACATAGTTTATGTCACATGTCATGTCATGTGTCATTTTATATGTCTTGCCTTATGTCATTTCATATATCATTTCATATGTCATGTTATATGTCACGTCATGTCATAGTTCATGTCGCATATCAAGTCATATGTTTTTCTAAAAGGTTGAAAATTTTGAGAGAGAATATCTGGTTGAAACTTTTTTGAATTTTTTTAATGAAAGTAACTTCACAAGAGAATCACAAATTATAACTTTAAAACAAAAAATAACTTCTCCTTCGAAAACTATCCCTCGAAAAAAATGTGTGTGTAAATTTAATAAAATTTTTTCAGTAATGACGATTTATATTTTTTCGAATGGGCCATAAAGGATATTGTCATCACAAGGATGGCCTAAGCAAAAACTGGATAGCCAAATTCATCAATGTGCGCAAAGCCCTACGGCTTAACGTGGGTTGATTTGAGTCTAGAATTGCCGGTACAACTTTGCATGAGTGAGTGCGGGTAGTTGACAACTCAAAAAAAAAAAAAAAAAAAAAAAAAAAAAGAAAACAAAAAACAAATAAACGCGGCGATGAACACATATTTTAACGCTGTTTTTGTGGCTACAACGAATTTTAGCTGCACAACAAGCAGCTTAGACATTTTTTTTTTGCTACAAGTTTTATGGCGTTTGGATTTTAACGTTGTCAGGAGAAAAAAAAAATCCGTTTTAACTATTTTTTCGAGCATGAGTTTGATGCAGTTTTTCCCAATGATTTATGGCAAAAACACATTAATGCCCGGCAATGGAAATTGAAAATGCCAAACAAAAGGATATTAGAAAAAAAAATCCAATATAACTCAGAAAAAAAAAGCTAATTTCAAATGAATTTTCAGTATATTACTTTGGTTTTTTGCTGAGGCTTGCTTGTTTTTAACTTAAATATTGCATTAAAGTTCTACGCAGCCATTGAAAATAACTTCTTAGTTACTTCAAACAAAGCCAACTAGATTAAAAAAAAAATAACCATCTTTTTAGAGAACTTCACTGACATGTTCATTGATTGCCTAAAGTTTGTTAAAAGTATTTATAAAATATTTTTAATTTAATCATCCTGGTGCCTCACCCGTTGGACTGTAAGACAAAAAGTTTTAAGACCCTAATTTAAATTCGAAGCAAACTTAAGACATGCTTGTTACAGTAAATATTGAACTTTTTAAAAAAAAAATATAAAAAAAAACAACGCCAAATCCTTAAAGGGTGCAAAACTCAAAAATATTCAAAGAATTTGTTGCTTAACATTAATTGTCTATTTAACTGCCTTGGCTTGAACGTCTAAATGAAAATAATTAATAATTAATGTTTGCACAGCCGAAGACGAAGAAGAACAAGAAGACGTAGAAGGTAGCCCAAGCAAACAGCGGTTTCTTGCAGAGCAATCGACTTAAGAACTTGGCTCTAACGAATGTTTGTTTGATATGGTGGGTAAATGCCAAAAAGCCAAAACGTATTTAAGCTGGTGCGTATGATGTGGGCGGTGAACTGAGGAATTTGTCGCTGCCTCGTCAAGATATTAGAAGAGGATTGCATAGGATTTAGAAGGGTTTAAATATTTGTCGGGTGTCGGTACTGGTGCTGGTTCTGTTGCTGTTGCTGGTAGGGAGATTTAATGGCTTGTGCGCTATAGACTGCCATACCGTGTGTGGTAAGCGGTTGGTGGCTACAAGTTTGTTATTACGGTTTGGTTTTTGAAGCTCTGGCAGACTTGAAGATGGTTGCGACTGTTTTGTTTTCCTTTTAATAATTTTCATGTTTTTGTTTTTTTTTTTTTTTTCTTCAATACTTTGCATTCTTAAGAAAATGTCAAAATTTGGCTGAAAATGCTTTTTCATTTTCTTTCCTTAATGAAGTTGCAGCTTTTAACCATGACAATAATGCCTCAGGCACCAAAAATAAACTGCCGGCAACAGGCTGTTTCAAGTTACTTCGAAGTGTTTTTTTGTTTTTTTTTTTTTGTTTTTTTGTTATAAGAACTAATTAATTTTTGCTGTATGGGTGGATAGCTTTGTGTGTGTGTGTGTGTGCGTGTGTGTATGGAAAACCTTGAAATAAAATAATCGCTCTCATGCATCATAGAAATCTGCAAAATAATGACACTTAAGCGAGTGAGTGGAATTAATTTGTTACAAATGCAAAGAAAAACTTTGGTTATGCACAACAGGCGCGAATTGGAGTGTATTTGCAGCAAAAGCGTGAATTTACACCCTTCACCCCTTTTCCAATAAACCACTTCCAGCATACAAAACAATTCATTTTTTTTTTACTTTCTTTGTTCTGAAAAAATTTCGATTTAAAATTTAATTTCAGTCGCGAATCTAACACTGGAATAAATTTTTATTCGAGCAATTTATTCCAATGTTAGTAACTCAAAATATATATTAAAAAAATTAACAAAATAAAGTTAAAACATTTAAATTCATCAGGACTTGCTTAAATTGCTCAATTGGCTTACGATATGTCATGCCAAAACTTATTTCATATCTTGCAATATGTTATAACATGAGTCTTTTCATATGTTATGTCATTTCTATCAAATCATAAGTCATAGTGTATGTTATGTCATACGTCATGTCTAATGTCATGTCATATATCATGTCTTATGTGATTTCATGTCATATGTCATGTCATGTTACATGTCATGTCATATATCATGTCATATGTTATGTCATATGTTATGTCATATGTCATGTCATATGTCATGTCATATGTCATGTCATATGTCATTTCATGTGTCATGTCATATGTCAAGTCATATGTCATGTCATATGTCATGTCATACTTCATGTCACATGTCATGTTATATGTCATGTCATGTCATATGTCATGTCATATTTTATGTCCTATAATATGTCAAATGTCATTTCCTATATCATCTCATATTTAATTTCATGTGTCATGTCATATGTCATGTCATATGTCATATCATATGTCATGTCATATGTCATGTCATATTTTATGTCATATGTCATGTCATATGTCATGTCATATGTCATGTCATATGTCATGTCATATGTCATGTCATGTTATATTTCATGTCATATGTCATGTCTAGTATGATTTGTCCATTTCACTTTTGTGGCATTCGGGGACATTCGGCCCAAATTTCGGGAGCATTGGCTCAAACTCGAGGACATTCTTCTGTGAAAACGGTGACAATTCGGAAAGAACTAAAAAATAAACAAATCGAAAAAATTTAAATAAGAAATAGATGAAGTTTACTTCTTTTTTGTAAATAAAACACCAAAGTAATAAATTGCTATTAATTTTCCGAGTTTAAATCCCTTAAAATAAAAATGAACGATGGCTAAGACCTGGTTCTTCATCTTCGTTTAATTGTTCATTCGTATTATTTGTTTGTTTGTCATATTTATCGCTACCAGTAACCTTTTTCATAATTTCGGAAATTTTTTGAAGTAAATAAAAAAATTCCATGCAACTGAACATCATGTCATATTTCTCAAGTGATAATGATGATTTTGAAAGTAAGTATTTATTTGAAAGTGTGTTTATTCTTTCCTCCAAAATCGGTTTATGATCGAAAAAGCTGTGTCGACTGAAGGAGATGTACCGGAAAAGCAATAGATATATTGGACTATATCCCCTTTAAATTTGTAAGGCGCGTTTCTTTCGCAAAATGTTTGAAGCACTCAATTTAGTGAATATCAAATATTATCTTGTCTAGTTTCCAAGCCAAAATTTTTACCAGCAGTTATAAATTTCGTCAAATAACCGAACTGATGAAAACAAAATTTCTCACAGAATTCGGGGACATTTAGTCCGATTAGGGGACACCGGAAAAATTGCCGAAATTCGTGGATATGTCCAAATTAAATTGGACAGATGATCACACTAGTCATGTCAAATGTCATGTCATATGTCATATCATATGTAATGTCATATGTCATGTCATATGTCATGTCATATGTCATGTAATATGTCATGTCATATGTCATGTCATATGTCATGTCATATGTCATGTCATATGTCATGTCATATGTCATGTCATATGTCATGTCATATGTCATGTCATATGTCATGTCATATGTCATGATGGTATTGCAGTCGATTGTACCTTGCGTCTTCGTCTAGGGATTCATATGCCCGAAGTTATGCCATTCCAAGAAAAGGCCGTTCTCCCATTTCCCGAGGCGGTCTCCACTTGATACATCATCAACAACAACGATGAGCCTCCAACGCGTCATTGCATATTAAGTACAGCACATCATCGCTTTGGAATATAAAGAAGCATGATCTGCAAAACGTTTCTTTGTTAAGAAGAAGCGTAGAAGCGTAGATGAGTAAACATACTCAATCCTGCCCTACGAAGTAATGCCTCGATTGGTGGTTCCGTAGGGTCTTGCAGGAGGAGAGAAAAGTAAGGAGTGGTTTAGTCAGTATACCATACCAGGGACTCTGACACTATTTGGAAGTACAGGCTTCCATTTGTCTATAAAAGATACCCTCCTGTCGTCCTTAGCAAAAAAAAAAAAAAAATGTCATGTCATATGTCATGTCATATGTCATGTCATATGTCATGTCATATGTCATGTCATATGTCATCTCATATGTTATGTCATAAGTCATGTCATATGTAATGTCATATGTCATGTCATATTTCATGTCATATATCATGTCATATTTCATGTCATATGTCCTGTCATATGTCATCTCATATGTCATGTCATATGTCATGTCATATGTCATATCATATGTCATGTCATACGTATTTTGTAAAAAATTTTTCCTTCTTGATGAAAAAATATTTTAATTTTTTTTTATTTTTGTATTTTCAACTATAATAATATTGCCCATTTTTTCAAAATAAATTGTTATTCATATGAACGAACAATTTGTTTTATTTTTATTTTATTCCCTAATTTTCTCAGAAATTGCTTTGCATATGATTTTCTCATGTAAAGAACCCACATTCTTGTTCTTGCAAAGGCAAGCTCTTATATTTTCCACATATGTCTCAAACCCTAGAGCACCATTAACTATTGTTTAAAAATTAACAGCACATGGTGTGCGCATTTATTTTAATGAGTGGTTAACATTTTTGTCAAAAAACAAAAAAAAAAAAAATTAACCGTGTGTAAAATTCAAGTCATGTGAAGCATGCTTAATAAAAAAAAATTTTAATTTACCACAAAATAACAGTAATACACTCAACGCAAACATCTTATTAAAATAACTTGTACACACTTACACACTGACACACAGTGCCACAGACACACATACACACATTAGCGAAAGAGCTGTACTTGCAAGAAGTTAAAATTGTATGAATATGAAAATTGTTATTATCAGCAGCCACAAAGGCAGTCATTTAAATAAACTTACAAACATGAAATGTGGTTTAAGCACAACATATACACGCATATACACGCCAACACCCACACACACAAGCACGTTTTCGCATTGTGGGCCGCCTTTCACTCACACATTCACGCTAGCATTTTAACAACGCCTGCCACTTCACATACAGCAAGAAATGTTAAGTAAATTAAAATTGATTTATGATTGGCGGAAATGGCGTTTATTATGCATACTTTTGGGCGCAAAATAAATATTTTTATAATGTCATGTTGACAGCTGTCTCAGTTGGCGCAACTTGGTTTAAACACTTGAAAATGTGTAGAATAACTACACGCTTTATTGCGGTTGGCAGGTTTTGTTGTTATTTTGATAGAAAAAAAAAAACCGCTGCCTTATTCTTGAATAAAAATAAAAACTAAAGCACAGACCATCTTAAGAGTTAAGCTCAGTGTAATATTTTGTTTTTATGTATTTTTTTATATGCGCCGAAATTGAAAAGGAAATAACAGGCTGGGTGGCCTGTCATGACTGGCACAGGCTGCTAGAGGTCACAGACAGAACTGTGCAGCCTGCTTTATAGCTCTTCCTGAAAGTGATAAATTTTCATTACGTTGTTGCGTAGTAGGTATTCGCATAAAAGCGCACAATGTTAACAATTTATTATATTTTTCTTGTTTTCTCTTACCATTTGGTCGGAGTATTCTATAGCGGCCTTCAAGTTGCAGCTTGTTCAAACGGCAAAATAATGATGGATGTTCGAAAGCAAGCTTTTACTCGCACTATGTTCAGCTACTTTATAATGAATTTCACTTAAATTCGAACGAATGCCCATTGTTTTCCTTTTATCACTTTTGGTAACGCCTTTTTATGGCATTATTTTGATAGATTGTAACAATTTTCGTACATTCACTTAATATGGGCGCCTTCATTTTTTATTCATCTCTTAGGCTCATCTCAAACCTGCTGACTAACTGCCTGCCTGTCCGCTGCTTGAACATTTGGCAGGCACATCAATCAAACATTTTAGACCAGAAATAAAAGCAACAAAATCAAACAATCATAAAAAAAAATATAAAAGAAAAACTTACGGGCAGTTTAACGGCAAATGAACAAATGCTGGAGTTGTAGCAGTTTTTAGGTAAATAATTTTTGGCATTTTGCCCAAATAACAAATGATGTCATCAAAAAAGAATATAAAAGTGTGAAGAGAAAGACAAAAAAAAATATATTATATACATATATTTTATTATAGCTTAACACATACAAGCAAACATAGAACAAACATCTTCGAAAGACACCCACAACCTGCTGCTTATGCTGCTTCAGTTGCCTCCTTCTTGGCATTTGGTGGCAGCATTTAATGGACTGGCAAGGCTCTATTATTTTCTTCTATTTTGCTTTAAAGCTACGCCTAAAAGACGACTAATCGATGTTAATTGCCAGCAAAACAGCACAAAAGTAGACAACAAAAGATAACACTGGCCCAACGCTGCGTCACAATTCTTTTATGCTTATAGCTTGCCAGCCTTTACCATCCATGGTCGACCATGTTAAGCCAGCGTCCTTCATTAATGGGTTCTTTTAGCACTCACTGCTTCACTATGTTGTTTTTTTTTTTATTATAGTTAATATTTAGCTGGTCGCTCATGTCATTGTTACCAAATGCGTCTAATGACAGACATAAAAATAAATTATATACCATGTTATTCTATAAAAATATTTGCTGCTTCTTCTTTCTTCTGTTGCTATGTTCTGTTGTGTTGTTATACTTTTTTCATTTCGTCAGTTATGTCTTTTTATAGGTACCTTCTTAATAGCACCTTCTTGCTCTTCAAAAACACTCGCACCCTTCTTAGCGCTCTTATTTTTCATGGTACACAAAGCTTTGTTCACTCGAAATCTACCACTTGGTTTATTTTGCTCGACGTTATCTATCTCGCTTACATCCGTTTCCGTTTCCTACTCACACTTTGACTTGTAATGTGTACCTCATTGTACTGTACTTGATAAAAGCTTTCATCGATACACTATTGAGATGCATGCATAGTTTATATGAAACTTTAAAATAAAATTACTACTTAAAGCTTTCATAAAGCTAAAGGATAGATAAACATAAAGTTTTAGTTAATAATGAGAAGCTTTGAGCTATAAAAACAGTGAGACGACGCACAGTAGATCGTGTAGCGGACAGAAATAAAAAATTTTTTTGTCTCGAAACCCAACAAAATGATTATCGTTGGGGAGGGTATACTTAAAATAAAATAAATCCAAATTTTCAGTCCAAGAAAAAAGAAAATAATTCTTGTGGATTCATAGCCCTTTAAAATCACTACTCTTAGACAATATTATTGTTGTAGATTCTTTGCTTTTGAGCGTCGAGGAAAAATATTTTTGTAAACAAATTTTTCAAATAATCAAAAGAAATTTATTTTTGCTTTTTATAAAATTAATAAAAGAACAGTTTTTATTATTTGGAAGAAAAAACTTAGCTTGGATTTTTCACAGGAAATTTTACATTTTTGAAAATAATCAAAAATATAGGAACTTTAAAAAATTATCCAATTGAAGCAGTTCAGCAAAAAGAATCCCATGGAGTACCGCGATCATACTAACAAATATCGCAAGCAATTTTAACTGACTTGCAATATCTGTAAGAAATTCACCGAATTTTACCGATTCTTTGTGAAATCTCATTTTGAAAAATGGGTTAAAATCGGTTTTCACAGAAATTTTGTATTGTCATTGCATTCGATTGCATTAAAAATGCAAAATTTTATATATTAATACGCTAACACAAAACTTGAACCCAATTTTTCACAAGTTACAGACAATGCATTTCAATGAAACTTACATCATTTGAAAAGTATGGTTTATACTAACTGCAGAATACAGTTTTAATTCATACGTTTTGTCACTAAGATAGGTAAAAATTAGAAATTAAAAACACTTTTTTCCCCATATAAAAAAAAAAAACAACAACAAACGCTACACGTTAATGTGGTTGAGAAGAAGACGAGAGAGAAAGAAAAAGTTTCAGTACAGATGTGTGGTTGTTGTTGTTTTTCTTTCCTCTTTTCGGACACACTCAAGAGTAGAGTGCGTAGAACAATAAAAATTCGCTCCCGCTCTTCTGAGTTATGTTTACTATGAATTTATCACTTTCAAACATTCAAGAGCGAATGTGAATAAAATATTCGCTCCCTTTTGAGATCCTTAATTGATTTTCTCGCTCATTTGTTTGTATACTGAGCAATTATAAAAGAGTTATTTTTTCAATTAAAAGAGCAATTTTCTCAATTTTCGGACAATACATTTTAATGAAACTTATCTCATTTGAAAGATCTGTTTTATACAATACAATACAGAATACAGTTTTTATTCAAATGTTCTGTCATTAAGATAGGTAAAAATTAGAAATTAAAAACACTTTTCCCCACATAAAAAACAAACAACAAGAAATTATGCCACACAATTTTGGCTAGAAGGCGAGGGACAAAGAAAAGGCCTCAATACAAATGCGTCTTTTGCTCTTTCTAACTCGAGAGCAAAACAACAACAAAATACATAGCGACCCAGCTCTGTTAAACATCGTTGCTGTAGCTTACACGAGGAAGTGTAGAAAGCGAGATTGACTCAGACACTTTAACAGAGCTGGGTAGCATTGTTGGTGTTGCTTTTTCTTAATTTTTCTCTCTTCGATAGCCTCATGACAAAAATAGACAAAATATTCATGCCATCATCAAGAATGATAGAAACAAGATTACGCATTCCGCAGTCCCGTTATCTAATGCTCTCTTTCTCAACTGAGTGCATGACGTCACACAGTACTTTTGCTTAACAAAAACGTATGCAAATGTGCGATCTCTTAGGCAAATTGACGAAATTGAAAATACTTCCTTTCGAAAAAGTAAAGTAAAAATATCTACTCTTCTGTATAAAAATATAAATATTTTTGTATACGAAAAATATGAATTTTTTAAACTTTCAAGATTTTTGACTATTCGAGACTGATAAAATTTTATTGTACCAATGGGTTAAAGAGGTCCATATACATATTAAAAAATAAAAAAAAAATATTTAGGAGTGGGTGAGGGAGTAAAACTATTCCAAAGTCTGACAATATCGCTTGTGACGTCATGCTCTCTCTCTCTCTCTCATTTGCGGAACAGTAATCCGGTTTCTATCTTTGTTGCGATAGCCTCATGACAAAAATAGACAAAATATTTATGCCATCATGAGACCGCGGAGAGAGCCAAAATTCATTAATCATTCAACGGAGTGACATAGAATTATTATTTGGGGTGTATATGAGGCACGATAAATGTGATAAAACAAAAATTATAGAGCTACGATAATTAACCAAAATAAAAAGTGGTTCTACGTAATTATTAGGAATTTTTTTTTTAATTAACTGCATCACATTGTCTCTCAGGGAACTCTTTAAAGCAACCAGAATGCAGCAAATGCAAAAGCAAAAAAAAAAAGTAAAAAAAAATGAAATTAAAATGAAAATAAGGAAAAGTATTAGAACAAGGATTATAACAAGGATTAGAAAAGGATGACTTCCACAAGGACTGGGACAAGAGTAAGGTCAAAGATTGGAACATAGCTAAAACAATGTTTGGAACAAGATTGGGAAGAGTATAAGAATAAGAAATAGAACAACTTATTTAACAAATTTAACGCAATAGGAACAAAGCTTTAGAAAGGAAATGGGATAAGGATAAGGTCAGGCATTTGAACATGGAATAAAACAAGACCTTGGACTGGAAGAAGGTCACTTATTAGAACAAATATAAGAAAAAGAATATGAATGAAGACAAGTTTTGGAACTAATTAAGGTATAGGGGCAAGAATAAAGATAAGAATAAAGATACACTGTCACTTCAAAACCAACCGATGTGTCCACGTTACATCCAACTTCTTTTTAACTTTACCAAGCGTCTTTGAATAAATATAAAGAAACAACAGAATAATCGATATATGGTCGAATTTCGACCACAGGCGAATATCAGTTATATTTAATATACTCAAGATATATCAGTAAAAAATATGATAAAAGAATACATGAGAGTCTTTTCTTTCAATTTAAGTGAAATAAAGTCACCGAATTTACCTATCGCTGAACAAACATTTAAATTTTCGAAATACAAAATCATGTATAAAATTAATATAGTTCAAAGTTAGGTACCACTAAGATTTCACTGATTTTGATAATTTTTAGTACACATCTATTAAACTCAGAAAAAAAGCTAGATTAACAGTGAAAACTGTTAAATTCCACCCAACAGACGAGTTTCTTCAATTTTACAGTCAGAAATATTAAATTAACAGTGGACTGATTAATTAAAACCATTATTTTATCACCAGTTCAGACTATTAATTTGAAAAATTTGATTGTTGAATGGGATTTAATCGTTTCACTGTTAATTTCACTGTTAACTTTTTCTTAGTGTATATTATTTTTTTAGCATTCTGACCGAGTTTCGTTAAAATCGACTAACCTTCGTAGGTACCTTACATATAAAATCATATAAATCATTAATAATGTTCCAAGGGGGGTACCTATTGTGTCAAACCGATTAAGACCATTTTCAGTTTACATCTATTGATCTACTTTTCTTACATTCTGACCGAGTTTCGTTAAGATCGGTAAACTTATGTATGTACCGCCCATGCAAAATCATATCAAAAATTAACATAGGTCCATGGGAGGTACCCCTAGGGACTGACCAATTTCAACTATTTTATAAAATTTTTCTTAATTAGCTCAAACTAGCCAAGTATTTCAAATTTCATTATCATACAAGCACTCCTTCTATTTTCGTCCAACTTTTGTATGGGCTCAGTCGATTGTATTATGCAACGAGTCTTTTTCCTTTATATGTTAACAAAATAAATTATCATAAAAAGGTTTTTATCATGGTTTGGATAGCTTTCGGTCCATTTTGTTAAAAAAAAAAAAAATGATATATGACTGCTAAACGAAGTAAAAGTAACGGTAACAGAAGGAGAAACAGAGGTAATGCGTGGGACATCGGTTGGTTAGATATTAAAATTTCTATAGAATAAACTAACCCCTTCACTATGAATGAAATATTCAATTGACAACCCCCAAGTTCATATGCGGTGGTGGTGAAGCATCTTAAAAGCTTTGAAAATTTTGGAATTGGAAAAGTAAAATTCATTTGACATGCCTGACTTGATGTCATAGTAAGAGTATACATAGAAAACAACTACAGAGACGGACAAAATCGTTCACACAAGCCATACCGTTAATTTTGTGGAGCCATATCTTCCAAACCAATTGATCAAACATCATATGTTGTAATAAATAGAAAATATCTATTTATTCATTAGGAACTTAAACATTACAATAAATTTAACATAACTTTTTCCATTACAACATAATTAAAGAAAAATATACTTTGAATCCATTTTCATAGGGACAAAATTTTTCATATAGGGACAAAATATAAGTTTGCCATGACTTTTCTCTTTCAAATTTCTTGCAGCCTATTTAGCATGGATTCGACTAATATTTTTTGTTCCTCCTATTCATATATTTTGCCATTTCTGCTACAGTACTTCCTTTAGTTGAGGCTTTGCTTGAAATATTATGTTTTTCTAGTCGTCTGCCGAGCTCATCCCATAGATGCTGTATGGGATTCATGTCTGGAGATTGTGGAGGGGTCGAGAGAATGTGTGGCACATAATAAATGATCCACATATGCACAACTTGGGCAGTGTGCTTGGGATCGTTATCCTGCTGCAAGTAAAAATTATCGCCAAGACCTAACTTCTGGACACTGTTGTGTAGGTTTTCTTTTAAAATGTTCAGATACACGATTTTATCCATCGTTCTAACGAAAAAGACCAAGTTTCCAACACCTGCTACGGACATACAGCTCCATACCATGACCCCTCCACCATCATGTTTCAGTGTACTAACTGTATTACTGGTTTCGAGCTCGGAATTTGGCTTTCTCCACACTCGTATTCGCCCATTAGACTGAAATATTTTATAATTACTTTCATCTGTGAAAAACCAGAAATTTATAGGATTTTCGTTGTGTGTCTCTACGAACTCTAACCTCTTTTTTTGATTCACTTTGCTTATGAGAGACTTTTTTCGCGCTATTCTCGAGCTGTAACCAAAACGGTGGAGGATCCTGCGAATAGTTTCGGGATGAAATTCCTTGCCGATTTCGTCTATTACTTCTGCTGCCACTTATGTAGATTAATTTTTGGATTTGATTTCATTTTTCGAACAATTTTTCCTTACTCCTCAATTGTTAGCTTTCTAAATCTACCAGTACGGGTGCAACTTTGAAGACTTTAATCATCTTAAAAACGCTTTATGATACTGTGAATGAAGAATCGACATCTTTTTACTACGAACCTGTGGTTTGTGTGAATAATTATGTCCGCCTCTGTATATCATGCTTAGGATATCAAAATTTAAAATATCTTATGATCTCTTCACTTTTTGTCTGCTTCTTATATTTTATGCATCGAATGTCGCTTCACAAGCCTCTAGATGCTAAGAGCCATCCCTCTAGTTATTTATTCGTTGGTTCAGAGTTCACACTACACACGAGAATAATATTCCTATCCCAAACATATCATAACTAGCTCATAACTAACATTTTTACTTCGTTTCTGCAACATTGAATGCATCACAGCAGAGCAGAAATAAATAGGTGTGAACTCCTAAACTGTTCAAACTGAATGTAAATAACACTGGTGATTGCAATTGACTGGAACTAATCTGTTTAAGCCGTGCTACGGAATACTTTAAAAGTCACCTATAAGCTGCTCAAACTAAATGTTTATATCACTGGTGATAGCTATCGATTGAAATTGATGTGCTTGAGCCATGCATTCGAACACATCGGAATACTTTGAAAGTCACAACAAAGTGATCTTGCAACACTGCAATGATTATACGGATGTCGTAAAACAAATTAAAACTTAATTATAACAACTCAAATGGGAAGTAGGGCAGGCCTACCTTCCCCCCTATTTCCCAGACAATGTTTCTTGTGATTACTACAGGTTTCTGAGCAGAAATTCACTCAACCGAAGCATATCGAGCAGCAGCTCACTTCTAATGAAGATTGTAAAAAAAAAGGTTTGATTCGTGGATTGCATCTAAAAACTCTGTTCTTTCGGTTCTTCGGTATTTATATGCTACCTAAAATATGGGAAAAAATTTGAAGTAAATATTTACTATGAAAGAATATGACTTTTTTGTCATAAAGAAATTAATACAATATTAAAAAAATTAGGAAATTTATATCAACACGAAAATGAGCACAATTGATTTATTTAATCACTCCTTAGATAAGTTGTAGTTGTTAATGTATGCAACTTTTATCGAAAAAAAATAAAAAAAAAAAACAAAAAAATTAAAATTTCAGTAAAATATTTACTCAATTTATTGTAAACATAAAGAAACCACGAAATAAATTTAAAATGAAGAAAAAATCAATGCATAAAAAGCAGCAAAAAACAAAAAAAAAATAATATAAAATAATTTGACAGAAAGTCGATAGGAGGTATTCATACCAATATTTCCAAATTAAGACGATTTATTTGACAGCTCAGCCATTTTCTCTAGGGAAATACATGACAGCCAAAATATCACCGCCAGCACGTAGAAAAAAAAAACATGAGAATAACAAAAAAAAAAAAAAAAAAAAAAAAAAAAAAAAAAAAAAAAAAAAAATCAATTCCACGTGCTTCCCAAGAATCTTACTTAAAATTAAATCAAAAATACAAAATAAGAAAAAAACAAAATAACGTCTGCCGACTTATGTATGCATTGAAGAAAAACTTGTCAGTTAAAGAGAATATCAAGCAACATATGTGTGAAATATATATGCAAAATAAAAGAAAGAAAGAAAAAAAAACACAAAAAAATAAGAGACCAAAGAAAAAAAAAGTCGCAGAAGATTGACAGAAAGAAGAGCACTCAATGCCACAGGCACAAGCAGCAAAGATAGGCAGGCACTCAACACATCGTTTGTTATACTAAATATGTCGATGTGTTGGTGCTCATGTCTATGTGTGTTTATGTATGAGCGCAAGTGGCATCAAATCCTGCACTAAGCCGCAACTTATGAGCGCACAAATAAGCACACAGGCGCTCAGAACACACACACTCCCACACATGCAGACTTAAACGCACTTATGTGCTGTTTGTGATTTTGATGCCACTTCATAAATTGTCGTTATGATAATGATGATAAATTGTCTCAAAGCTAATTAATGTTAATTTGTTTTTTTTTAATACCACTACAAAGATTAACAAACATGTACATGCGTGTGAGCAAAAACATAACAACAAAATAAACACAAAGACATGGCTGACAATGGCTTTCAAAAGCTTCTTTGTTGTTTTTCTAATTTATTGTTGTATCAATGCTATTTAATTAGTTGCTTCCAGGTATTCAAGTTACTTTTTGTGTTTTTTTTTTTTTTAATTTTGGAATTAAAAAGTCCCTGTGAAATTTTCGCTTTTAAATTAAGGCAATGTCCAAATGTATTTTATCAATAAATAGATATTAAGAGTAATATTTTAAATTTTAGCTCAAAGAAACGATTAACTCATTCATTCAATAGCACAAAAGAAGACATGAACAACTATAAAGAAAGGGCCAGCAATACTTCCTTTCATAGAAAACTCTATTGTTTATTATCGATGTAAATTGTGTAGAGCAACGATAACCAATGCACAAGATTTCGATAGGGGGATTTTTCGGGCAAAGCTCCATTAAAATTGAAGTTTCTTGTTAGTTAATTTCTTCATTAACATACTTGGCCTCGAGCTCAACAATTTGTTTCAAGGATAAAGTATTAGGTAGCTTATTAGCACTAAAGTCCAGTTTGGCATTGTTCGTTTATACTCTGTCAATCTTAAGCAGGCCTTGACTCAAAAAAGATAAGCCAATGGTTATGGGCGGGTATGGGCACCCCTACATTTAAAGCTTCAATATTGCTTCTGTGTTTGTCTTTGCGATTTGTGTTGCTACATAAGCCATTGCTCTGAATTGCTCTCAATTGGCTCCGTTGATTTCTCCGTTCCCATAGCTGGTTATGGGTGATTATGGGAGTCGAATGATAGCTCGCTTGACTGCCACCCCAGAGGTCACGGACTTAAATCTCGACCATGGTCATTCAGGTTCAAATTCAAATCAAATTCAGGTTCAAACAAAGAAACATGTGTTTCTATGGCTCTCCACCGGCCTGACACATTTTCTACTTGACTGTTCTTTCCTTCCCATTTAATTTATCGCCCCATTTCGAAGCAAGACAAACTTGACCAAGGTGTAACACCTGAAATCCTTGAGGTGGTTCAATTCAAATAAGAAAATGAAAATTCAAGCATTATAAATCGTCTTCTACTCGCATAACTTAGAATTTGTTAAGTAGTGGCGCCTTTGCTGATAAAGCAACATTCGGTACATTTGTAGTAACATAAATTGTTGATAATTTAAAGCAAATCAACATGTTGAGTAACGTTTGCAAATTATCAAATTTTCTTTCCAGCATCAATGCTCCACGAGAGAAACATTCCGTACATTATGTGATATTTATACTCACCACAATCCAACACTTGGACTTTTGGCTATTTCAACTAATCTTGTGCAATGGGATGTGGATTTGTCAGTCGTGTAAAATTCAACTGACACAGGAAGTCAAGCCAAAGGAAGTTGATTGGGCTCTGAAGCAGTTAGAAATTTTAAAAATCATCTTTAACGACGAGACCCATTTTTGGAAGGTAGCACACACAAAGCAGGGACAAATGTTTGAAACATGTTTTATTCCATAATTAATGTCATACAATCTTCCTTAAAAAAAAAAATAATACCCACAACTTCTTTTATTTACATTTTAAAATCAATTTTTGGAGAGAAACTTCTTTAGCAGCGATGGGTAGTAAAACCGATGAATAAATTCGCCGATGAAACACTTCGACGTGAAACGCTAGGGTATGTTTTCAACATAATGTAACGCAAAATTAAATAATAATAATATAGTATAGACACAGTTGCTTTTCAACTGTATGGTTCATACATCGAGTAATTATAATATTGCCATAAAAATTCGAAGCATGTGGAGCATGTCTTTGATATTCATATTGAAAATATCAACTTAAAAAAAAATTCAAAAACTGACTGCTGCTAAGTAACAGAGTTGTAATGTACAACATTTTAAAGTATATTTCAATCGTTTGAGAGTAACAAGAAAGTACACAGAGTATATTTTTGTAATGCTTTTATTTTAATTGTATCCTTATATTTTTGATACAAAATCCTACATATCACATAGTTTTATGATACATATTAACCTTCTCCAGCCCTCCCTTAAAGCCCCACTGTTCATGTGTAGGGAATAAAAATTGACATCCCAGCAAACATTATTACTCTTAAAAGACTCTTTCAAGACTCATACAAATGAAGTTTTATCGTCATAATGCGCTCAAAAAAGACTCTTTTATGAGTACATTTTCGTAGGTTTCGGGCTTAAAAATATGATTCATAATAATGACTGCTTTATGTCTCATTTTGGACTCAAAATGAAGACTCTTTTAAGACTCATATTAATAATACTCTTTTAAGACTCATAATAAAAACTCTTTAAAGAATCATAAAAGAGACTCTTTATAATTCATATAAATTGGTATTATAGGAATCAAAATTAAGACTCTTTTAGCACTCATATTTAATATTCTTTTAAGATTTATAACAAAAACTCTTTAAATACTCATAATAAATACACTTTTAAAACTCATATAAATTAGTCCTTTGAACTCAAAATTAAGACTCTTAATAGCCATATTTAATACTCTTTTAGCAATCATGTAATGGAATCTTTAAAGACTCATAATGAAGACTCTTTCAGAACTCATTGAAGTAACAATGATCCGTTTAGGTGGAAATATTTTCTTAGATTTAAATTACTTAAAATATTTTATTATTGAAAAATAAAAAAAAAAATTGCAAAAATATCTTCTCAGGACCTAATTGTCGAGTTCTTATAAAACATAAAAGACTCTTTTATCAGGCATTTTTATAATTACGCATGTATCATGCAATTTAAGATTAATATTTTTTTGAGTCCTTATTGTGAACAATCATAATACCGTCTTATTTAGGACTTTTTATGAGAATTCATAAAGCAAGCATAACACTGACTCTTTTAAGAGTCCCATTTCTTAGCAGTTATTTTACAGTCTCCTTTAGGAGTCTTTTAATTGTTTACTCATAAGACATGTATAAAAAATACTCTTTTTAGAGTCTTATTTCTGAGCAATCATTTTACAATCATATTAAAGACTCCTTTAGGAGTCTTTTTATTGTGTACTCACAAAAGACGCATGAAAAATACTCTTTTAAGAGTCTTATTTCTGAGCAATCATTTTACAATCATATCAAAGACTTCTTTGGGAGTGTTTTTATTGCCTACTCACAAAACACCCACAAGAAATACTCAATTTAGAGTAATTTTTTTTTAGGCGCTCAGAAAATGTTTGCAGGGATGTGGCAGCAACAAAGCAGGTGTTTTGAGTTTTATGTTTTAAGAAAAAAAAATAAAACTGGACAAATGATTTATATTTTTGAGCGTAAAATAAAAATTGAGAAAAAACTTTTATTTCTGAGAGAAAAAATAAAAAGTGATTTAATTTTTCAGCAAAATAATAGAACTCACAAATAATTCTTATTCTTGAAAAGAAAAATAAAAATAAAAAATAACTTTTATTTCTGATCAAAACAATAAGAATCGTAAGATAATTTTTATTGTTGATATTTAATTTACTCTTGCCATTATATGAAATGGAACTTTTTTAGTAAGACAATATCAAAGAGTAAATCAATTAACCATTTAAAAATCAACTTTTTTTAGTTAAAGTTTCACTTTTACCTTGCGTGGTGGCCACACACATATTTTTTCTTGTTTGCTCGCAACAAGAAACCGTATTTACTTAGATTAGAGGAACTTCGGGTATTGTGGTATAGGAGGATAACGTCGTATAGGCTTATATCTCCGGTTCTGCGAAAATTATGTTGACGTAATCTTCTTTACATACGTGTAAACTCATAAAAAAGAGAGTACAGGTCAAGCTAATCTACGAAACTTAACACTCTGTCGATCACGTGAACAAAACATGTGATTGCGTACGGTCGATTTTTTTTTTGCTCCAAAGTTAGTGAAGTCTTTTTAAGGAAAACAGCAAGTTATCGTTATTGTGTACTTATTAAATTTAAGGTAAGTGCTAAAGTTTGATTTATTAGCAATACATTTTGTAGTTTCTCAACAGTATTAAATTTAAGAGTTTTTATACCCTATCATATCAAATTGGCTTTTGTGGTATACATATTGGCGGCTAATGTGGTATTGTACCACATTACCCTCCAAAAATATAGTACGTTTCTTTTGCGGTTTAGTTACGTACAATTTTAATTTTAGATGCCGAAAAAAAGAGAAGTTCCAAAATGGTGCCAAAACAATATGAGAGCAGCAATTGAGGCTGTCCGTAAAGGCAAGTTTGGAATTTTGCATGCGTCCAAAATCTTCGAAGTTCCGCATACGACCCTTCAGCGAATGACTCGTAGTGGAAAAACTATTCATGAATTATTCTCTACTAGCTCAGGACGAAAGCCGGTATTAAGCGCGAAATTGGAGCAAGAACTCGTAAAATATTTGCAGGAAATGGAGTCGCGTTATTGGGGCCTCACAAGAGAAGATGTCCGATTACTCGCCTTTCAGCTTGCTAAGCATAACAGTATTCCAAACCAATTTTCTGTTTTATACGAGTGTGCTGGAAAGGATTGGGTTTACGGCTTCCTAAAACGTCACAAGAACAAATTGAGCATCCGTTCTCCCTCAGGAACATCTTTTGACAGTGCTAAAGGGTTTACTCAAGAAACGTTAATGGTTTCTTTAACTAGCTTGAGGAAGAGTTTGAGGAGCATAACTTTTCACCTACGCGCTTATATAACGAAGACGAAACTGGGTTGACTGTAGTACAAAACAGGCTTCCAAAAGTCATTGGAAAGAAAGGAAAACGTCAAATTGGAGCTAAGACTTCTCGCGGTACACTTATTACAGTAATAAGTTGCAGGAGGAAGTTTTGTTCTGCCATATTTTGTATTTCTTAGAAAAAATTTCAATGGCCAACTGATGAAGGACGTACCACCACGCTCGGGAGCTTTCTGCCACATATCGGTTTGTGGCAAACAAATATCGCAAACGAATATTCAATTGTCACAGTTTAAAAATATATCTTATATATATATACCGCAAGCTATTTCGGTCATTATTATTTATTATATTAATAATCTTTCTCATTATGTCCGTCCGTCTTCTTATGGATTGCACCTCTGTTGCTATCTCCGTCCGCGTATTAAGCAAACTACCAATTTCATTATATAGTAACAATTTGTCCAAAAAGTAACTCTAAACTATAAGCGTTATGTTTATACAACGAAGGGAAAAATAAACAAAATTTTCAGTTGGGAAAAACGAAGTTTTCAATTGATGCAATTTAAAAATCACTCGCATTTATGACAAACGAAATTAATTTCCTGCAACTATGTGACGCGTTTCTCGGAACTGAACTGTTATTATTACAACTGTTGAAACGTTTGCAAATAACGATTTCAAGCACGACAATTGAAGTTCGTTTCCGGCAAACTGGCGATAAACTTTTTTTTTCTTTGAGCCTATAGAAAAAGAGCCTATACTGTTGATACTGGATGGTCATTACAGTCGCACACGCAACATTGAACTTCTTAATTTGGCTCGTCAAAACGGCGTTGTTATAATATCATTACCTCCACATTCAACGCACAAAATGCAACCTCTTGACAGAGCTTTTATGAGCCACCTTAAAACCTATTATAGCGACGAAATTAAACGTTTTACCTGAGAAAATGGTCAAAAAGTTAGCTAATTCAATCTGATTGGCCTTTTTCCCAAAGCATACTTGAAAGTTCAATCCGGACAAATTGCAGTAAATGATTTTAAGTGCACTGGAATATACCCTTTCAATCGCAATATATTTACTGAAGCTGATTTTACATGACCACATTACAGCTGATAGTCAAAAATTGCTCTCATCACCATTGAGTATACCACAATCATCAGAATCATCACTTGTGGCATAAAAATCTCCAACGAATGAGCCGATTGCTTTGACGAGTACAGAATCAGTTTCACCGTGGACGATCTCACCTCTACCAAAAGTTCGCAAAACTGTTTCTCGTGGCAGAGGTAGAAAATCAAGAACCACTGTGTTCACTAAGTCCCCATATAAAAACAAATTAGAGGAAAGCATTGCCCAGCAGCAAAATCGAAATAATGCCAAAATGTTAAAGGTTTTGTTAAAAAAGGATAAAACCTCAAAAAAAGTACAAAAAAAGTTCGTGAAGTTAAAATCGAGGATCTGGCAAGCCATTCTACAAGTGTTTCCGATGCTAGCATTATTGCCGACTCAGAAGAAGACTCTTTCGTAGAAACTCCGCCGGAAGAATCGACTTGTACTTATTGCAAAAAGTCCTGGAATGATGAAAAAGAAAAATTGCAATGGACACAATGTTTACAATACGACATGGTTTGGTCCCACGATAAGTGTATCACTCGAAAAAGCGCAATCGTTATTTGTGAATCATGTGCCAGCTAAACAAAAATTTATCATTTATTTTAATTTTATTTATTCACTTAGATCTCAAAACAGGTCGTGCCGAGAAGGCTTATTTATTTATGTTTTTATTAATTCAAGTACAGGGTGCGGGTAAGAACTGCTCCAACCGGTCCAACCATTCGTTCGTTGGTGAATAATTTTGCTGAATATGGGACTGTCGGAGATTCAAGACGTACGGGCAGACCTCGAACTGGCAGATATAATATATCAGTAAGATATTTGATTCTTTATTTTCGTTTAAGATATATTTTAATGCATACTTTCGAATTTCAAATGATAATGAAATGTTTTTTTCTTTTATGCATTTGGATTTTTCAAATACATTTCAGTCAAAGACAACTTAATAAGGTTTCGGGTAATATCGAACGGTATACCACATTGAATCTATGCTGTGTACCACAATACCCTCCAATTTTTAAAGAAGTAGGCTTTTAAGGTTTCTCATACTTTCCCTAATAACTTTTTTATGGGTTTTCATAAGATTCTTATTCTATAATATTTTGTTCCCAATACTTCAAGCATTAAAACTAATTACATTTGACTAAGATCAGACTCATAGTTTTTCCATAATTCGGATAATAAAAATACCTATACCACAATACCCGAAGTTCCTCTATATGTGCTGTCAAACTACAAGTTTGACATTAATCAGTTTCGGCGCATCTGTCAACTGTCAAAAAAAAAGGCTGGATGTCCACAACCCGAGCATGTCCATAACCAGAGACATTACCCTATTTAATATTTTAAAAAATATATAAATTTAATTTCCAAGATCACAAAACAGCATGTATAAATGTAAATTTTTATTACATTTAGAGCTCTAAAGGAACTCTTTCACAGCAAGCACTTAAAATGTCAAGCAAAGAGCTTAGAATTAAAGTTGAATAGACGATAACGTAGACAAGTAAACAAAACACACTGGCAGCTATGCCAGGGTACTACACTCAATGGATATGACTGTCAATAACAAAACACAACCACAGTTAAAGTGATAAAACAAGTACAGCTAATTTAATTAGATTTTATTTTATTTTTGTTATAAGCAAATGTGTCAGCTGCAGGAACACACACACACACACACACACATAAACAGACTCATTCATATAAATACAATAAAAAAAACACTTCAAAACAGCGTCAGCAGAATGTGCCAAAATTGCACAGATTGTCTGTGAGTGTCTATTTGCGCGCGAGTGTGGGTGTATTAGTGCTTTTGAAGACAAGAGCAGCTCACTTCTAAACTAATGAATGTTTAAGCATCTCTTGTATGCAACGCCTTGTAAAATAATATATGACAGACTAACTGACTGAATGACTGACTGAATGAATGGCTGAGTGAATGAAGGAATGCATGAAGGGATGTAGCAATGAATGATATAAATTTATGCTTGCATAAAACGCAAATAAGCAGATGACTTTTTGTTAAAGTAATGTCACTAAAAACTATTTTGACATTTATTACAACAACTTAAACATGACGACACAAACATTTAACTCTGTGTGTGTGTGTGTGTGTGTGTGTGTGTGGGTGTTTTTATCTATGTGACGATGAGCTGCTGCTACTGCTGTTCAGCTTTCATCCAAAAACTTTTATTATGCTTAAAGTTCGACAGCTTTCGAGGTTTCACTTTTATTTACACTCGGCATTTAATTGCAAGCAGAAAAGTTTGCTGACGCTCGCTCATTTTTCAACGTTGTTTGTTGGCAATGCTGATTGTTGTTGCTTAGTGCAGCTTTAGCTTAGATTTTATGCGCCAAAGTTTAAGTGCGAGTGCATGTGTGCGTGTGTGTGTTTTTGGGTGGTAAGCGGAAATAGTAAAATTTTTTTGAGTAACTGAGTCAAGTGTTTTTGTTCTTTAGCTGGCTTTTGTGGAATTTTATGAGATTCGTTTTCATTTGGCTTGGTCATGAAAATGTAAGCTGGCTGAATGTGTGAGTGCCTGCATGTGTAGCATTATGTTTGTGTGCATGTATGGCGACATTTGTACACATTGCTATGCTTGTAGTTTTTCATGTTTCTAGTTAAGGTTTGCATTCATATAAAATTTCGTATTCATGCCACTAGCTGGTTGGTTTTTGGGCTTTTTGTGTTTTTCCTTCCTTTTCTTTTTTTTCATTCTCTCTATTTTTACAGCTTTATATATGGAAGCTGTAGAATTCTTAATTAAGCTGGAAATGGGTTTTTAATTTGCATTTGTAGTTGGGAAAATTTGAAATAGTTCTTATAATGTTTTTTTGGGGCTTTTTTTTCATTACTTCGGTTTTTATCTAGAGCACTTGGTGAGCTTCCTCAATTTGGGGCACAAAACTTTTGCTTTTCAAGCAATGAATGATATTATATTCATATCATTTGGAAGCTTCCTGGAAACATGCTTTACATCCATGTCCAGGTAGTTGCTGAGCTGGCTGGTGTCTTTTGTGGGTTTCCTAGAAATTTAAGGCACTCACTATATACACTATAATGTTAGGCACTAGTGCTCAGAGAGCTAGTATGTTGGCTCAATTGACTCAATATAACAAGAAAGTTTTATATTCTGGTGGTAAATATTATTTTAATATCTTTCACAAGCTTTCTTAGATCATTCTATACAACAATTGGCTCAATTGTATAAACAAATGTTTACTTTTCAACTAAAAAGATTAAGTTGTTTGACTTTCTAAAATAATGCTTTACAGAAATAGTAATGAGCCACTTCTTTAGTTGGTTTACTTGACTTAGTTGGGCAAAAAACGTGCTTTTCAAGTTAAGAAATCTATATTTATTCCTTCCTCCACTCTAATCTACATCTGCATATAACATTTGCTTCATAAAACAAAAAATTTAGAATATAAAAATCTTTTATAAGAACGATATGCACCTGAATGGTTTGCTAAAATAGTGTCCGGCTTGTTTTTAAGTAGGCTCAATTGGCTCATTTAAAAAAATAAATGATATTTTGCTTATGAAAATGATATTTATATCTTTTTTGGCTTTCTATTTCTAGGAGCATGCTATATGGAAAAGTGCCATTAAAGTTGGCTCAATGGGACCAATTCAGCAGCACCAGGCTTATTCACAGTTTAGCTCAATTGGCTAAATTGGCTCAATTGACTCAAAAAATCTTAAATTTTTGTTGTTCACGTAACGAAAGTTATAATCTTGTCTTTTCTTTCTTTTTTTTTTTTTTTGCTTTTTTGAATGCGCTACTTGTCAACTAGGGCGCTATGTTGGCTCAATTTGATAAAAAGAAAACTTTTTTTCCCATAAAAAAAAAACCTGTTTTTTTATTTAAACTGTTCAGAAAAACCTGTCATGTCGCAACTGTACCACTTGAGCAACACATAACCATTCAAGAATAAATATTGCTTCTCAATTTTTATTTTTTCGCTCAGAAATAAAAGTTATTTCTCAATTTTTACGCTCAAAAATAAAAATTATTTGTCCAGTTTTATTTTTTGTAGGTGGGGAAAAATATATAAAAACCAGAAAGTTTGTATGGGAGACCCCATGGAAGAGAATAGGTCACGAGGGGAAAAATTTTCCTTTTGCAAAAGTAATGGGGGTCGGTCACACATATAAATGCTCTCCGGCCCTTCCTTAAAGCACCCTGTTTGTTATTTTTGTTATTCAATTTTTGAAAATAATCGTTATTTTCTGTTCCTGGTACAGAACCATTTCTTTGCCGGAAATTTTCAGAGTATTGAGGAAAATCAACTTCTGAAGGAAGATAATCCTACATCACGACAATGCCAGTATCCCAATATCAGCTTGTGGAGTTGATGAGTCATCCGACTTATAGTCCCAACTTGGCACCCACTGACTACTTCTTCTTGTTCTCTGACATGAATTTATTACACAAGCTTGTTTTAAGTTTGGCTCAATAGGATAAAAAATATTTGTTGTGCAAGTAAGGAAAATTATAATCTCGTCTTTTTTTTTTGCTTTCTTGAGCATGCTATATAGTACTAGTGCGCTATTTGTTGCAATATTGGCTCAATTGCCTTAATTGGCTCAATTGGCTCAATATGATAAAAAAATGTTCTTTTCAGTAAACAAAAATTATGTTTGTATCTACTGTTGACTTCAGAGAAGCATATTTGATAGCAGTTGTGCCCACATAATTTTTTATTTTGGCTTAATTGGCTCAATTTGCTCAATTGCCTCAATTTGATAGAAGAAATTTACTTTTCGTTAAAAAAAATTATGATCGAATCCACTGTGGAGTTCATAGTAGCATATTTTTTAACAGAAGTGCCCACAAATTTTCTTTAAGTAGGCTCAATTGGCTCGATTGGGTCAATTGAATCAATTTGATGAAAAAGTTTACTTTAAGTGTGAAGAAAATTTCACTTTTTCTAATTTTTACTTTCTCTAAGCTTATTTTTAGTTTAGCTCAATTGAATAAAAAATTTTTGTTGTTCAAATGAGGAAAATTATAATCTTGTCTTGTTTTTCTTTTATTCCTTGAGAATCAAAAATTAGCACAGTTACACAGAACTAATGCGCTACTTGCTGCTATGTTGGCTCAATTGGCCCTATTTGAAAAAAAATTTATTTCCCTTTTTAGTAAAATAAATTATGTTCGTAACTGCTTTGGCTTAATTTTTTATACATTTTGTTTAAGTTGACTCAATTGGCTCGATTGGATAAATTTCAAAAAGAAAAAGTCTGCTTTTAGTATAAAGAAAATTAAGCTATATTTATTTTAGACTTTCTGTAAGCATGTTAGAAAGCAATAATAGTTCTTAGAGAGTTATAAAATTAGCTCAATCGACTCGACGTAACACAAAATGTACTCTCTTAGTAAAGAAAATTTATTGAAATCACCTGTTGGCGTGTTATAATTATGCTTTACAGCAGATAGCGCCCAGATAGTGGCTCAGTTGGTTCAATGAGCTATATTTTATGAAAAACTTTGTTTTATTTTTTATTTATTTTTTTTTATATTTTTTTTTTTTTTGTTTCTTAGTAAAAATAATTTTATTTGCATCGTCTGTTGGCTTCATGAGAGGAACATGCTTAAAACAATATTGCCCGGTAGTTTCTAAGTTGACGTACTTGGCTTAAGTTGACGTTAAGTTTCTAAGTTGACGTATTGACTTAGTTTTAAAGAAAATTCGGTTTTAAAAATGAATAGTTTTATTTAAATGCATGTTGTCTTCTAATAAGCATGTTTCTTAATCCTTTAATGCATGATTTTTAGTGCAAAATGCTTACTTTTACAATTTTAACTGACACATAATTACAAAAATGCGCGAAGCTAGAAAAAATTTCAGTTTCAAAAAGTGTTACCCGAAGTGCATACAACCCATCCATGATTTGAATTCTGAATTTGGAAAAAAGGTTTTCAGTTCTAGATTTAATACAAACGTAAGTGTGTCTAAAGCATAGCTGTTAAATTGCGATTACGATTAGTAATCAATTAGATTATTTTTTAAAAAGAGTTGTAATGATTATATAATCCTTAAGCAAGAATTTTATGATTAGTAATTGATTACGATTACAAATAATCAAAAAATAATAACGATTACTCGAGATTACGTAAAATAAAAAAAAATAATTCGATTACTTTTAAAGATTATCTTTGATTCTTTTTTGATTATTTTAAGAATTTCAGTCTAAGGTACGGAATATTTTGTGAAAGTGATGATGAAATTGACACAACTGGTTCTTCACAGGACACCGTTAAACCCGATTAGTGATCCCAAATGAACAAACTGATCTGATACTTGCATGACAATTCCAGTGCTGAAATGATTTGGCAAAAGTATGGCTTGTTGATTGAACCTAAAAATTAGTTCTTATGAATGCAAATAGTAATTTAGAGTAAAAAGGTTTTATTTTGTTTCGTTTATGTTGTACTATAATACATTATTTTTCTCGTTCTTGTTTTTTGTCAATCTTGTTTTTATAGTACATACATGTATAGTACATACATACAATACATAACTTGGTTTTTTTTAATAAAATTTGACAAAATTTTTTGTACCTAACACTGAAATTCTTAAAATAATCAAAAAAGAATCAAAAATAATCTCAAAAAAAAATCGGATTATTTTTTTGATTCCTTTTGATTCTTTTTGATTATTTTGAGTAATCTCAAGTAATCGTTATTATTTTTTGAGTATTTGTAATCGTAATCATGTGATTATTAAATTATCACTTAATTTAATCAATTAATGTAATCAATTATTTTACCTTTTTGAAAAAAAGAATCGAATAAGTAATTATTACGACGAGTAATCATAACTTAACAGCTATGATCTAAAGACATTGTTATGCAGTAGCGCGAATGGATTAATTTTATAAAAAGTGGCTTGACCTCTTAACATGACCTCTTCATATCATCTTTTGGCTTTATGGAAGCATGCTTCAAAGCTTGTAACAACTAAATTTTTATTAGTATAAAATTTAGTTATACACCCTGTACTTTAATAATTAAGATACATGCAACATACTTATAAGAGTAATAGAGAGCGAGAAATGAGAAACAACACTTTGCGAGAGATAACTTTAATACACACACGTATATCCAACACACTCCATATCATAACAGTAAGAAGGAGAGAGAAAGATTAAGAGAAGGCACACCAAACAACTTAAAGAAGTCATCTTATAAAACCGTTTGAACATCAGAGAGCCGCATGCAGCCCTAAACGAATGTATTTTTATGTATAATATAATACATAAGAGAAACAGAGAAGGCATACCAAGCAACATAAAGAAATTGGCGAATAAAACCGGTTTGAAAATGAGAGCGCTGCGGCAAACACAAGCGAACGCATAAAAGACCAGGCGCAGCATCGAAGCGATCTCTTGTTTATAGTAAAGTCAATGTGATCGGACGTTCGGAAGCGAAAAAGTGGTGAGTGTAACCTTGTGGAGTCAGAGTTCTTTTCGATTTATGTAGACATATTTCCGGTGGTAAGTTTCCTTTCCGGGTTATATTTAGTTTCCACTCACAGGATGCCGCGATAAGGTATTAGTGGGTAAGTTTCCTTCCCCAATATCGTAAACAAACTTTTTTTGGCAGAAATTATATCAGTTTTTCTCGATTTATGTAGACATATTTCCGGTGGTAAGTTTCCTTCCCCGGTTATATTTAGTTTCCACTCACAGGATGCCGTGATTAGGTAATGGTGGTTAAGTTTCATTCCCCAATATCGTAATCAAACTTCTTCTGCCGCAGCGATAGTCATTTAGTCACACTTCTTAAGCCGCAGAGATAGCTAATAGTTTCAAAACAAGGTCACACAAAACCCAGATAGCGCTCCCGACACCAACTTCGCCGTATACTCTTTAACCTTAAAAGATACGCTTCAACTTCGCCACAGAGACTCCAAGACATCACCTACTACCGCCAGTCAAGGTCATCGTGTGTATACTCTTTAACCTCAAAAGCGGCCGTAGCCTATGCTTCAACTTCGCCACAGAGACTCCAAGACATCACCTACTAGCGCTAGTCAAGGTCATCGTGTGCATATTCATTAACCTTAAATGCGGCCGTAGCCTACGCTTCAACTTCGCTAGAGAGACTCCAAGACATCACCTACTACCGCCCGTTAAGGTCATCGTGTGTATACTCATTAAACTCAAAAGTGGCCGTAATCAACGCTTCAACTTCACCCCAGTGCCTCCAAGACATCACTTATTACTACCAGTCAAGGTCATCGTGTGTATACTTTTAGGATTGTATATTAGACACTAGGATTAAGCCAAATCTTGAATCTTTCAAGCGAAAGGGTCTCTATAATGTAAATTTTCTGCAACGAACGCTGGACACCGGCGAGTATAACCCAGCTCTAAATCCGGAAAATGGAACTTCGTTACAAGCTATACAGTTATCTATATGCTTAATTAGCTCATTTGGCTCCATTCGGTACTCAATTGGCACTTATGGCTCAATTGGCCCTGTTCGGTACTCAATTTGCACTTTTGGTTCAATTGGCTCTATTTGCTGTCCAACTACTTTGACGATGCAAAATACAGTCCACATTTGCTGTTGTTGATTTTTTTTCTCCCCCCCTACTTGTGTCCATAAGAACAACAAAATTTTAAACGAACATTTATTTTAAGATTACAAGAAGAATACATGAAGTATCATGAAGAAGAATAGATTTATTTCTGAATTTATGTATTTCTCATCGGCAGCCGAAACATTTGTGCAAAATTTCTGGCTTATTAAAAAAAAAAAAAAAAAATAGTTCATTTGGCGATTTTTTGTGGACACGACTGTCTTACCGTAAATACTCAAAACTAGCTGCAGCCCACTCTGACAACGAAGTTTTTGGCAAAAATTTAGCACAAAATTTTCAGGGTTCTTCTATTGCCACTAGCAACAGCACGCTGCGATAAAACTGGCACCACTTGGTTGGTATCCTTTAAATCAATTTCTACAGAAGAAGCTCAATAAATTTTGAATTTATTTTATATGCTCAAAATTTGCCTTTTTACAGCATTTTTCATTCATACATACATAGCTGTATTTATATCTACCAAATTTTACAAATCAATTCTATACAAATATTATAGATATTCTTCATTTCGGCATTTGCATGAATGAAAAATGTTTATTTATATTATCTCTGTTCGACTATTGGATATTGAACCCGAACCTTTTTCATCTGCATACTGACAGCAATAATTTGCTCAACGCTGTTAGACATAAAAACTTGCTTGATTTCAGATACTTTGCTGAGATTGTGCTGGGGGTAGCTTATAAACTCTGCATAAATCTTGAGCTGAATTAATACGAGTGGAAATTTATTTTCATGATCTTGGCCTGTCAAAAATGCAAATATGTTATTCTTTAAATAATCTTAACAAATTCCAGCTATGTTTGGGTAATAAATCAATAAAAGTTCAGCTGTATACTTAAGAAAAACTTTTAACTACATATTTATATCCTGTAAGCTTTTAGGAAAATTATAAAACTTGTTCTTGCGCGTAATTCGACTGCCAAAGCAATTGCAAATAATATTTCTTCATTTTCTTCATTTCTTCATTCATGCTTTCATTCGTGCATCCTTGTTATAGTACCTACTCATTGTTATCATGAACATCCATCCAGTCATGTTGAAAATTCGGTGCAATTTTTCTTTATGACGTATTTTTATGTCATGCGAATTTAAGCGTGCTCTGCTCAAAGCCTGTCTGCAACTTTTTCGTATTCATCAAGATTTTTGCTTTTATTTTTTTTTTCTTTTTCTTGTAAGCTGCAATGAAATGAAGTTGATCGCTTTTTTATGTGCCTAAGTTGTTGTTGTTGTTATTGTTATGCTGCTTAAAAAAATTTGTTGCTGTTTATGTACCTATATATGTACTTTGCTTCATTTTTCTTGGCAGTTTCTTTAAAAAGCTATGTCTGTGTGTGTTTGTGTCTTTTTGTTGCTGCCTTTATGTTCATTATAGTCACAAATTGCTGTCAACATTAAAGTTATGTCGAGCTACAACTTGATGCCACGACAAGATACAACTTTGTGCGTGTGTAGTTGTTCAATACAGGTTGTGTGCCTCAGATAATATTTATTGTATATTTTTCTTTTTCCCTGTTTTTGTTTTTGTTTTTGCTTTTGTTACTTGCTTTCAAGTGCAAATGTTGTCTGATATACCTTGTTGCTGCATTAAAAAATTTATAGCAAATGCATTATATTTATGTATTTATGCATAATTTTAACTTCCTATAACACAAAAGCATCCACACACCTACACACACCCATATTTTCTCTGTCACATATTCTTGTCTTGTTTTTGTTTGTTATCTAAGTTCTGCTCAACTTGAAACTTCCTGCTGCTGCTGATGTTGATGACATTTTAAAGTGCGTGTGTCGTACGAGTGTGTGTGTTCATGTGTGTATGTTGTGTTTATGTGTTGATGTTATTTTTTAATTTTGCTCATCACTCTTTGTTTTTATCACTCAGTTTTATGCTGTCACCATGTTTGTGCAAATGTTTCATGCCCATCATCGCAAACATTTGTTTAGTTGCAACGCCTTTCAAAGTTTCAAACAGCATTTTTTTCTGTTTACAATAATTTTTTTTATTTTGTATTTTTTTTTTTTTTTTTTTTTTTTTTGTTTTTGTTGATTTTATAAAAAGGGTTGCTTGCTTACTTTGCACTTTGTCTATTTTTGCCTCTAGTGGGCACGCAGTTCAACAACATTTGAAGTTCTCCTGACGCCGCACTCAAACACGCATGTCGAATGCCCTAAAAAGTGTACACATCAATGTTTATATTAAATTTCTTATTATTCACAAGCTTAAAATATATTCCATTAAGTTCTTAATCTCTTGGCTACAAAACTTATGTCGCTATAACACTTTAAAGATCTGTTAACTTATTATCGGGCATTTATGGAATTTCTTCATTCATATTCTTAATCTTTGTCCTTATTGCTTTTAAATCTTTTTTCTACTCCTTGTTCTACTTTTTGTCCTTATACTTTTCCCAATCTTGTCTCAAATATTGTTTTAGGTATATCTCGGTCTTTGTTCTTACCCTTGTCTCAGTCCTTGTCGAAGTCATTTTCCCAATTCTTGTCTTAATTCTTGCCCAATTCTATGCTCTAATCTTTTTCCAAATTTTTGTCCTACTCCTTATCTTATTTATGGTCCTAATCTTTGTCTAAATCCTTGCTCTCATCCTTGCTCTCATCCTTTTTCTAATCCTCTTTACAATCCGTGTTCTAATACATGTCTTAATTTTAATTTAATTTTTTTTTATATATTTTAATTTTTTTTTTTGCGTATTCTGGTTACTTGAGAGACAATCAGCCCTATAATGAAAAATTTTCTCTCGGGAATTGTAAAAGAGAGTTTCCGTTTTTAAGATAAAGCTTGAAAACTTTTTTCAAATTTTTTATGCAAATCTGTTCATCAAGCTTTAATATTCATTAGTGTAAAATAAAAAAATTGTAAGTCTTTATCTGCCATCTTAAAAGCGGAAACTCCCTTTTACAATTCCCGGAAGAAAATTTTTTATGATAAGGCTGATGCTGATGATGCTATAATTAAAAATAAATTTCGTAATGGAACCGTTTTTTACGGTTGTAAACTTAAGTTATATCACATTTATCGTGCCTCATATACACTCGAAATAATAATTCTATGCAACACCATTGAATAATTGATGACTTATGGATCTTGTAGCGGTTCTTCCCGCGGTATCGGAATGGCATGAATATTTTGTCAATTTTTATTCATGATAAAATAAACAAGGTAGATGCAGTGCTGGTTGTGCTCTGTTTTTGTCAAGCTTAACTGTCAAAATAGCGAAAGAAAGCAAAAGTTTAAAAAAAAATAATTCAAATAGAAATAATTTCGATCCACGCTCTCTCCCTTGCATCTAGCTTCTTTAATATACCTGTTTTTGTCATGAGGCTATCGAAGAGAAAGAAATTAGAAATTAATTCATTAATTAAATTATTCTATCAGTCTGGCTGATCCGGGAACTTCTTAGAATGTAAAACGTACATGCGTATATCGCGGGTCATACGTAGCTACGAAGATTTCTTAACTCCAGGCGAATCAAAAAAAAAAAAAAAAACAAGGCAACAAGGGATGCTTTTAGACAGGGCTTTTTTTACTCTTTTTTGTCAACCATAATTGTCAAAATAGCGAAAGAGAGTAAAAGATAAAAAAATTTTGATAAATTACTGTAAGTCGTTTATCTCCGAATATTGAAAAATGTAGATACCGTACTCTTCCTTATGACGGCAGTGTATATATATCTATACTTCTATATCTATATCTACAGCACCTGTCATATCATTTGCAACTTAATGTACTTACTTCTTCAATAATGTCTGAAGTTCGCTAAAATAATATTACTACAAAATTTTTGTTGTTCAAAACAAGGAAAACTCATTATTTTTTATTGTATTAAACTTTAAATACAATCTTCTCTTGTACTTAAAGACCACAGAAGAAATTAAATTCTGAATTGAAAAGTTCAAAACACTTGCGACTAGAAATTTTTTTTGCAAAATTAATGGAAATCAAGAAATATTTTAACATTTTGTAGCATTTCCATTATTAGAAATCACCGCTGAGCATCTTCGTTGTATTCACTGTATTAAATGTTGCACCTGGTCGATTGGAATTTGTTGCCATTGCTTTTGGACCTCTTCAAACAGGTCTTCCGGTTTCTTAAACACGTTTGCGCCAATTTGGCGCTTCACGAGCATTCAAAGGTTCTCGATTTGGTTAAGATCCGGGGATTGCGTAGGACAATCACGAAGCTTATGGACACATGTTTTGGTTACCAATTTGGACGTGTGTTTTGGATCGTTGTCCTGTTGAAACGTCCAATAAGGCGGCATTTCTAAGTTAACGTACGGCAGCATAATAATGGGTGTTTTTTTTAGGGGTTTGTTTTTCGAATAGAGATAAAACTGGCATTTTGTGGTCAAATCTGGCAACTCTAATGTCATTTATGTTCAGTTTGGTTTGCCATTTCATCATGAACAGGTTGACAAAAGAACAACGCTAGCAAATCGTGCAAATTTATTTCGAAAATACTGGTTCAGTTCGCGAGGTTTACCGCAAGCTCCGTCCATTTTATGGTCGACATAATCGTCCATCAGAGCAATTAATTCGGTTAACCATGGGTCGTATTCGCACTACGTAGAGTAATGTGATAATACGCATCCGCAAAGACGTCAAACAGTGCGCACCGAAGAAACAATTGCCGCTGTAGAGCAAAATGTTGAAGAGGACCCGAATGAATCGATTCGCCACCGTGCACAGCAATTGGAGCTTTGTCCATCAACTTTATGGAAGATTTTGCGCAAAGATCTTGGCTTGCGACCTTACAAGATCCAGCTTGTGCAAGAATTAAAGCCGCGAGACCATGCAATGCGTCGTGATTTTGGTGTATGGGCCGAAAATGAGATTGATCTCGATGCTGATTTTCATCGCAAAATTTTGTTCAGTGATGAGGCTCATTTTTGGTTGAATGGCTACGTCAACAAGCAAAATTGCCGCATTTGGAGTGAAGAGAATCCACATGAGATCCTTGAGACGCCATTACATCCCCAAAAACTGACTGTTTGGTGTGCTCTATGGGCTGGTGGAGTCATTGGGCCATACTTCTTCGGAAATAATGCTGGAGAGTCAGTTACCATTAATGGAGACCGGTATAGAGCCATGATAACCGACTATTTTGTTCCCGAATTGGATGGCATGAATGTGGATGAGTTGTGGTTCCAACAAGACGGCGCTACATGCCACACAGCGCACGTCACAATCGATTTATTGAAGGAAACATTCGATGAGCGCATAACTTCGCGGAATGGACCTGTCAATTGGCCACCAAGATCGTGTGATTTGACACCATTGGATTATTTTCTTTGGGGATATGTGAAGTCGCTCGTCTACGCCAACAAACCAGAAACGTTAGGGGACTTGGAGGCCAACATTCGTGGCGTTATTGCCGACATACGGCCCCATATGCTCGAAAAAGTGGTTGAAAATTGGACCTGTAGAATTGGCTTTATTCGAGCCAGCCCCGGCGGCCACATGCCCGAAATCATATTTAAACATTAATGGCATAAAATTATCCTTCCAATAAAGCCAAATTGATGGACATTAAAACGATTTTCTTGTGTTTTATTTCAATTCGAAGTTCTATACCTATAAAAAAAACACCCTGTATCTTTTAAAATGCTTTTATAATCATCGGACTTCGTAATATCTCGAATGTGATTAATTGGACCCATACCATTAGCTGAGCAGCAGCCCCAGACCATAACACAACCTGCTTGATGTTTAACAGTACCCGCTGTATATCTAGGCTCCAGTCTTTTACCTTTGGAACGTCTCACGAACTGTTTTCTGTTAGAACCGCACATATTCATTTTGCTTTCATCTGAGAACAAAACGTTTTTCCATTGTTCAAAAGTCCAGTTTTTGTACTTATTTTGTACTTATGACCGAATTTTAAATGAAAGGCTTTTTAGCTATGCTGTATATACGTACTCCATATTCTCTGGCTTGTCGCTTTATTGTAGAATTTGATATGTCCAACTGAAGTTCTGTTTTTATTTTTCCTGGTGTTACTTTTGGGTTTTATCATTTTCTTAATATTGTGATTTTCTCTGCATGTAGTCTTGCGAGGTCTTCCACCTTCATGGCGCGCATCAACGTTCCCGCTGTTAACAATTCGTGAAACGATTATTTCACGATTGTATATATTTCCACCCATTTTTATAAAAAATTAAATGACTACTTTGGATCTTTACTCGATGAAAGCACAGTGAAGAATAATATTTAACGCTCATACTAACGAAGGGAAATCCCATCATAAGCAAAATAAAAACTTCCGCGTTATAAAATTGCTACTCACGAAGCAATTGCAGAGAAATTAAACCAAATGTTGGTTAGTTGCATATGTTTTGCGCTCATTAAACCTGGCATTGTTAACTAATTCTTAAATTATTTGTATTCACTCATATAATTCATAATTTTTATTTCATTATATTGTAGAGTGTTCAATTGACATTGATTTTGTTGTTTGTGTAGTTAATTCAATTGGACACAATACGTAAATATAAGTACAAGAGATTTAAGTTGCAAATGTTATGTCCGGCACTGTATACTATTATATAAAATTACGTGTTAATATTTTGTTGCCGCTAAACTCCAAAAGTAATGGTCCGAATTTTATGACATAAGTTTTAAAATATCACATTGATGCTACAAAAGGATATTGGGGTATTTTCTTTCCGAAATTTTAATAATAAGTTACTTTAGTTAAATTGCAAAGTTCTTTAAGAAATCATCCACAGTGCAAGCATTGCTTGATCGTGAACTTTTCATACGGTTATGCTGCGAGAGCTTCAATACAATCCGTGTTGCTCTCTACTCTAATCTCTCTTTGTTTTCAGCAAGTACAATACAACAAAATAAAGAAATAAATACATACACATACATACACATACATACTTTGCTGAGCTTAAAACAAAAGAACAAATGACTTCACCATGATACAATAGGTTTGTTCACTAACAAAAAATTATTACAAATTGTTACAATTTTTTATTTTACCAGTTAAGTTATCACGCAAACTTACAACGAGAGAGGACAACGAGAGCGTAAGAAAGTGAGAGAAAAAAAAATTAGCTACAAGTTTCTGCAAGTAAAATTCCTGCTTACAAGTACTTGCAATTACCGAAAAAACTGTTTGTCAAAAAAAAAAGTTGTCAAAACTTATTTCTTGTGGATTTCCTATTAAAATGTATGAAAAAAAAGAATCATTTGTGATGCTTATTAAAAGGAAGATGTTAATGTTGATGTGACACAAGAAATGATATCAATAATTTATAACTTTTTATTATAGCAGCATTTTTTTTGGTTTCATGACTTTTGGGTTTCAAATAAGATGTCAATTCGTTTAATCAGCTGTTAACTTGCAAGTTTATACCAGTTTTCTGTTCAATTACTTTTTCTGCTATTTTCCTCTTTGTGAGTATTTTTTGTCAATACTTTTTTTACTCCCTCCCCCTGCAAGTTTTAACAAGTAAAGTACGTGAACAAACCTAATTATATAAGGTAGGAAAGAGTACCAGTTTATTCGTCTTGCACTGTCAAAAATGGTATAAATTATAGAACGAAAAAGGTACAAAAGAAAATCGTCCAATACTGCATCTACACGAACTTCAATGTCCCGATGAATATTAAGTGCAGCCAATCCGTTCAGCCGATTTTCGCTCATAGTAGAACGCAAGCAATTTTTTTAAACGGCGTAATGTTGAAAAAGAGCGTTCGTTCGATAATGTCGTTACTGGTAACGCAGCCATTACCAGCAAGATTTTGGTGAACATTTGGAAAAGCAGTTGTATTGCAGATGTCAAGAACTTCGATAGGGCTGTTGATATTTTTATGAAAAATCCTAAAATTCGATAATATTCCACACTTCCCGACACTGCTTTAAAACTAATTATCCTATAAAATAACGTTACATCAGTTGAGTTACTTTTCAATAGAGTTGCGATGTTTAATTTAAACTTTGATAGGGAAGCCTCAATGATGAAGAATCATAATAAATATAACTTTACTTCAAGGAAATTTTTAATAATCGGACAGCTCTGTGGATTTCAAAAGTATAATTCGAAACTCTCCTGGGGGGTGGTTGAACCCCCAAACCCCCTCTGTGCGCACGGGCCTGATAATCATAATACTTCTTCGATGCAATTGGGAATTGGTGTGATGAAGTCCATGATACAATAATACAAGGTAGGACTGACAACTGGCTATTTTCTCACGAGTGTCTTGCATCGACTGTCATTTGCCTGTATATTGTAGTTTCTATTTTCTTTGCTACTTTTTTCGTTCTCTAATTTATACTATTTTTAACAGTTGGTGCAAGACGAAAGAGCTGTCACTCCTACCTTGTATAATTGTATCATGGGCTTTACATGTCATCATTTTTCGGTTTCAGATTTTGTATGAGCTGTCAACTTCGATTTGACATTTATGGAAACTAGCTTTCACCCATGCGACAACCTTATTTATTTAACCATGGATAAACTGACCATATTCAGAATGTTCAGAAAAATTTTTTTTCGCTCTATCTCTCTATACTTTCAATGGGACTCAATTCGACTTGATGTATAGTATAAATGTACACATGTTTTGACCGTGGTTTTCCTGTAATTTATAAAAATTATTTTTCAGTTTTTTTGTAAACTGGGTCTCACAATTCTTGTTTTTTTTTTTGTTTTTGTTTTTTTTTTTAATCAATTAAAAAATCCCGGTCTGACATTTTTAGCTATGTTTCTTGTATACAAAGCTTAACGGAATTCGGTTGACATGTAACGAAAATTATTGGTGATGACCACGGATACTAAGTCACGACAAGGCAAGCAATTATTTCAGAATTTTTCAAAGAAAATGGGTTGTCAAGAAAATATAGAAATTTATACAATTTATAATTTGGACAGCATTTGCTCGGCTCGTCTTATTAAATAAAGGTCAAGTGGTTTTAATTCCGACAGAAGCTTAACTTTTTTGAAAAACCGTCTTGCTGTCTTACCATGAATTTTACAATTAAATGAACATATTCAATTATTTAATATTAATTTAATTTAGTTTTTTCTACTTAGCCCTTCCTTTGCATTTTTGAATTGTATACTTCCTACACTGATGTTATGACCAATTATATCATGATGTTCCTATGAATTTAAAAATAATACGAAATACGTCGTTCTTAAAAGACTTTTATCAGAAATTCTTCCTTATTTGGACAATGAAATCACTTAAATTTCTATTGTTTTTTTTTTTTTTTCAAATAAAATATACAACCAAGGCAACCTGTTTCATCAAGTTTAATGATTTATAAGATTGGTTTTATTACGTTGTTGTTGAGTAGTTTTAATATTAATATTTGTCTTAAAAGCAAAATGCGTCACTGAATCTCCTACTGAATTTCTCACAATGTGGGTGTGAAAGGACTTAGAAGTTAAATTTCCACTTGAGTAAATTTAGAAAATATGCACTTCAGCTGGAGACAAAATAGATGAAGTGAGTAAGCATTTAAATTAATATTTTGTTGAAGTGTTTTTTTTTTCAAATGAATTATGTTATGAATGAATAAAGTCGTAGAATGCAAAAAGGAAGAATAAAAATCAATTCAAATATCAAATATTATAAAATCATCTTGACCACTCATTTCTCCTTAACCACATAGTTACAATTACAAGCATGGCATATTCTAGTATTAATGCTATTCTGTGTGTGCTCAAGTGTGCTTTGTGTGCCATAAGAAATCCACAAAGCGTGCTTAAAACCGAGAAGAAGCACGCTTTGGGTTGGGTTTTAAAAAAAAAAACAAAACCAACTCTTAGTAAAAAACATAAAAGTACGATGACGTTGGGTTGGTTGACTGGTCGGTCGATCGTTGCTGGTCGTTTGGTTGGTTGTAATTGTTTCCATTAAAAGACTCTGAGTCAACCACTTGTGACGACCGACTATACCGCATTTACATTAGGAGCATATCAATTGTTGGCAGACCCAAAAGGAAAAGTAATTGAAAAACTTCAGGATGTCAGAGCAGAGGGAAAAAGAAAGACAATTCGTCGAGGAGAGAGAGAGAGAGAAGGAAAAATGGAAGAATGGTTGGATGTACTCATTGCGGTATAAAGCTCTAGGTGCATGTTAAGCATACATTGTGGTCGGCAGAATTGGCGAAATGTTTTCAGCAATGAAAAGCAAGCAATTGCTGGAATTCAATTGAAATTAATTCAACATAACCGCAAACACAGGCATACTCACACACAAACACACACACACACACACAAACATACTTAACGATATACAAAAATATATAAAGAGAGAATAAAGGGTAAACCCGGATATTGAGGAATGGCAAAAAAAAAAGATAGTTACACTCTGTTGCACATTTATAAATACACTAAAAATGTGAATTTTACCTCTGGTAAAAAGAATTTTTAACGTTATTTAAGAAAATTTTCATCAAAGCAGGTGTTATTCAATCAAAATATTAAAAATTCTAAAAGTTAAAGGTTTTTAAGTTTTGAAGATAACTTGAAATGTCGGTGTGTTTCATGCAACGAGCTGTGCAAATAGAAAACGAATACTTTCAAGCCATATGAAATGATCACAGAAACGTGCTCTCTTCTGCTCACGCATTTAGAAGTAGAATCAAACTGTAATAGAACATAAAACACTTGTCCTACTTTTTGTTCAAATTTTTGTTTTAATCCATATCCAAATTCTTGACCAACTACTCATTGTACGAATCCCTTTCCTTATCCTAGTCTCACTTCTTATCCCAGTCCTTGTCCCAATCGCTATCCTAAATCTTATTCTAAATTAGTAATAATCCTTGTCCAAATTCTTTGATTTTGATTTAGATTTAGATTTTGATTTTGATTTTGATTTTGATTTTGATTTTGATTTTGATTTTGATTTTGATTTTGATTTTGATTTTGATTTTGATTTTGATTTTGATTTTGAATTTTGATTTTGATTTTGATTTTGATTTTGATTTTGATTTTGATTTTGATTTTGATTTTGATTTTGATTTTGATTTTGATTTTGATTTTGATTTTGATTTTGATTTTGATTTTGATTTTGATTTTGATTTTGATTTTGATTTTGATTTTGATTTTGATTTTGATTTTGATTTTGATTTTGATTTTGATTTTGATTTTGATTTTGATTTTGATTTTGATTTTGATTTTGATTTTGATTTTGATTTTGATTTTGATTTTGATTTTGATTTTGATTTTGATTTTGATTTTGATTTTGATTTTGATTTTGATTTTGATTTTGATTTCGATTTCGATTTCGATTTCGATTTCGATTTTGATTTTAATTTTGATTTTGATTTTGATTTTGATTTTGATTTTGATTTTGATTTTGATTTTGATTTTGATTTTGACTTTGATTTTGATTTTGATTTTGATTTTGATTTTGATTTTGATTTTGATTTTGATTTTGATTTTGAATTTGATTTTGATTTTGATTTTGATTTTGATTTTGATTTTGATTTTGATTTTGATTTTGATTTTGATTTTGATTTTGATTTTGATTTTGATTTTGATTTTGATTTTGATTTTGATTTTGATTTTGATTTTGATTTCGATTTTGATAAATTGTACCGCAAAATTTTGCAAAATCGCGTTTTTCCAAAATAATTTTCTATTCTTCCGAAATTTTGTTTCTACAGTACTTCAACAGAAGAAGAAAAATAATTTTAATTAAAGTGGGAACTATAATTATTTACCAGAGTGTATGGATGATAGCCTGCTAACCAAACAGCAGCAAAGAGTCAGTAACAAAGAGCATTTCAAGCAAATAAGAGGAAAATATAAGCAATAGAAACACACACACACACACAGATACAAATTTGAATATTTTATAATATGGAATTCTGTTGAGACTTCTGTATAAATAAGCTGGGGACAATCTTTTGGGTTTGCATAACATTCATTTGCTCTCTGTTGATATACGCCCTAGGTGAGTGTGTCTGTGTTGTTGTATGACAAACACCATTCAAGTGCACTAATCGTCTGCCTGTGTATACATTTGTGTGTGTGACTGTATGAGTGTCTGCATAGTGTACATTGAGGGAAATCAAGAATTGCTTGGTTGTCTATGAAATCGTTTTTGAAGTGCATTCATTTCATTTCTTAACAACTAAAGCACGTTTAAATGGATTTTTATAGTGGTGAAGGGGGGGGAGAGAGTACCAATAACTGTGGTAATTTATTAAAGCTGCTCATAGAAAACTGCTTTTGACAGCTTCTTTTGACATGATCAAGCTCTGTGTTCTTAAAGTTCATTAAAATCTTCACATTATGTGCTTTTTTATTTATAAAAAAGAATTTTTTGTTTAATTAGATTATTTTGACTTCGTCGAAACATGAAAACTTAAAAATTCCTTTGCATAATAAATTAAATTTAAATTTTCGTCATACAAGGTAGCATACATAGAGTGCAATTTAATTAAAATCTGCTCTGCTGGGATTTGCATAACAAGGACTTCCGATTTCATTGAGATTTGCTTTCATTTGTCATGTTTGACATTTTGTTGCTTGGTACGATACCCAATCAAATGCAGTCTAGTGCAAATCGTTAAATATGCTCATACATAAATGCAAGCTTAGACACATGCACATCATAGATATCAACGTTGTGACTGACTGCAGTTGCTACACCTGACTTCATTCATAGCAGCATTCGTACAACAAAAGTTGTTACAACATTTTAATTAAATGCAAACGTTTTGTTGCTCTTCTAGAGCTGCTCTGAATTCAAATCGAAATTCTTTGCCATGGATATTCGATATTGCAAAATATTTGGTTCTTGTTAGTTTTCCAAGAAATATCATTCAATGACGAATTGATTTCTGAGTGTTGGTTGTAATAAGAAAGCACCATTTTGTTTGTGCTTTAAGGTAAAAAATTAAAAAAAGGGTTTAAATTTTTGTATAAATAATAAGAAAATAGAGATACTTTAGATGCAACTGACTTCAGTACCTTAATGCAGTTGTTTTTTTTTTACAAAAGTTGCAGCAACATTTTCAGTGACCTTAGAAAGTTCATTGATACGGCTCAAACATCGATATTCATCAACTTCATCAACTTCCTCAACTTCCTCAACTCAACTTCATCAACTTCATTTGTCAAATTATGATTGTAATAAAGAGAATATGAACAATGTATTGATTACATTAAACTCAAACCAAAAAAAAAAAAAAAACCCAAAAAAAAAGAAACAATAATAATAAAACATAATAACATAAATAAAAGTCTGATAAATAAGTATTACAAATTGGCTCAATTACCTGGAATATTGATTACAACACAAAGCAAGCGCTAATGTCATGCGATAAATTTTAAGCAAATCCGAGTGCACGCACTTTTTCTCTAATTACTCTCACAGCCTGGCTATTTTTTTTTTCGCTCCCTTCCTGCCTACATTGTGTGTGTGGAGTATCTAAACATAACGCCAAGTCACAGCTTGTTATATACCTATTCAAGCAATACTCTGACCCATGTCAACACAACAATTTATTGCGCAATTTGACACAGTGAATGCCATGTAAATCGGGTAGACCATGTTCAAGCGCGTAAAAGTTGAACAAGCACAACAATTTAAAACAATAGCTAGCTGAGAATAATTAGGCAGGACTCTGTAGGAAGCACGCAATCCAAAATTCGACGAAAAAGCATGTGAACCAACGCAACTGTAGCTTCCATATGCTGAATGCCGTACAACTGACTTCCTGACAAGTAGAGAGGGGCAAGAGGAGACCCTACAGCAAACGAACTGCAGGTTAAGTTTAGAAATTAAATACCAAAACCAAGCAAAAATTACTCAAATTTTTCAACTCAGTCATGGACACGCATGCACACACACACACACACACACCCTATCACATTCACTTGTTTCCGTCTGTCACGCATCTGACGTCCTTCATATAAACTGAAGCATTTATAAAACCCCCAAAAAAACAATGTTGATCACTCACGAACAAATCGTGATAAAGTTAAAAATATACGGGGAAAAAAAACTAAATAACAACAAAAAAAAAAAACCAAACAACAAAAGCTGGCACACTTGTCAACTGCGTTTGTTATGTGCCCAAAAGATTGTTAGACGCAGGAAGTCAAGAGTTGAGCCATGAATGTGGTAAAAAAACTAAAATTCAATTATATTCTAAAATTTTTTTTTTTTCTTTTATATAGAGTGTTAAGACACTTAATTGTGATGCGGCCAGGTTGGTGCAAGTGCTGCCGTACGTTATAAAGGGTTATCCATTTAAAAGTAAGTAAGTGAAGTTTAAAGAACACACTAACAGCCCGATTCTGCGTACTTGATAAATTCACCTTATTGAATATTTATCAAGTATTGACTATTTAAAAAGATTTGGTATTCTGTGATAGAAAAAAAGCTCTTTCATTGATAAATTTTTCAATATCTCATTTGCTATTGATAAATTTATCAAGAGAGTTGTGGTTGCTCGTAGCAGGCAATATCAAGGTTAATATTAACATAATAATATTAATAATAATAATTATTTTCTACACTGAAAAACAAATGTTTTAAATTGACGACAGTTGTTATTAATTTGACGAAATTTGTATTTAAAAAATAGCTTGCAACAAATTTCGTCAAAGTAAGAGCAAATGTGTTAAAAACTTTTGAAAAACATATGAAAAAGCAAAATACGAACACATTTTTTGAACACATTGTGTTTAATTTTAAGCTAACATTTTTTTTCAGTGTACAAATTAATACACTTTTGTGGAACATAAGGAAAATGAAAGCTGAAATCGTTTTAATTATTGCTGCTGTTGTTGTTCGTATATCGAGTGTTGCTACTTTTCACACTCCTCTCTTTGCTTTTCATGCACCTCAAGCTGCTTCTCACGCTCTGCTCTCTGTGTTATGCTATTAATGAGAACAATTAGCTGTTACCAGGAATTCACCTCCTCTGGTGAATTACGAAAACTTTTTATTTATCAAGGTTGCTGTAGAATACTAAAAAAGCTTTCGTTTGATAAAATTCTTTACAAATTTTATTGATAAATTACTTATCAAGAAAACGCAGAATAGGGCAGTAAAAATGCAGTATTCGATAAATTTTTTTTTAATTTTTGAACTTACAACTATATTGCAATACAATATCATTCAAATCTCCTCATCATTCCAATCCAATCATTCCACGAGATTTTCGTTAGACTCGATCCAACAAATTTCTATGATTTTTGTTCACAACTCTTCATAGGCATTGACTTGAAGAATGTTGATTTTTAATTGCTCAAGAGCTTGTGCTTTTTCACGTAATACGATCTTTTGCGTAGCCCCATAAAAAAAAAAATAGTTCAGAAGCGTCAAATCACACGATCTTGGATGCAAATTGACATCGCCAATGATAATAATCGTCCTGTAAATTTATGTTGCAACTAAGCCCTAATTGGTGCTGTTGTGTGGCTTATGGTCCCATTTTGTTGAAACCACATATCGTTCAGATCGCTATCTTCAATTGTAGAAAAAACAAAAATCGGTTAACGGACCAATTATACCATCAGATATAATGCATACCAGACAGTCACTTTTTGCGGTTGCAATGGTGTCTCTACAATAGCTTGAGGATTTTTAGAGCCCCACATACGGCAATTTTTCTTATTCACGTATCTATGGTCCTAGCAACCGTGGCGCAGTGGGTAGAGTGCGTGAATCATACGCCAAAGAACCCTGGTTCAATTTCCATCTGACGCAGAAAGTTTTTTCAATTGAATTAATTTTTCTGTTCGGCCATCACCTCTCTGTAGACAATGGCAAACCTTAGAGAATAAATAACAGAAAACGAAAATAAACAAAAACGAATCGTTCTATTTTGTTACGTTCCGATCTTTCAAGCGAACGAAACAAAAACGATTCAAACAACAAAAGAACGATTGGGCTTTTTTTTTTTCGTTTTATGTTACTAGCGAAACCATAAACAAAACATGAGCGACGACGAGACACAAATGAAACCGAAACAACGATTTTTTTATTGTTGTTTTTTTATTCCCTACACCTGAAAAGGAGAGCTTTAAGGAAGTACCGGAGAAGGTTAATATGTATGACCGAGCCCCATTAATTTTGCAAAAAAAAATGTTTGCCTTTAACACCTAAAGCCCTAACCAAAATAGACGAAACGAGACGATTGCAACTTGCCGAACGTTTGCATTCGTTACGTCTGTTTTAACATTTAACCCAAAATGAAACGAGTACCTCCAATCGTCTGAAAAAAAAAGAAGACAACTCTGAACAGCTGTTGTTGACGAGCTGAGACGCTAAAAGTTCGGTTCTTACGGAACAAACCGTCTCGTCCCACCGTTTCGTTCAGTTCGTTGAGTTTACGTTTGTTTATTTTGGGTAACAACATTGAATTGCATTTAAGCGAACATTTTTGTCTTCACTCGTTACGTAGCGACTCGTCTATTTTGGTTAGGCCTTAATCCTTAGGGGGCTCCCATACAAATTTCATGATTTTTGTATATTTTTTCCATACACCTGAACAGATGGTCTTTAAAAAAACGCTGGAGAGGGTTGATATGTATGACCAACTCCCATTACTTTTTCAAAAGGAACATTTTTTCTTTTGACACCTATTCTCTCCGACCACTCCTTAGGGGGGCTCCCATACAAATTTCATGATTTTTGTATATTTTTTCCATACAAATGAACAGATAGCCTTTAAAAAAACGCCGGAGAGGGTTAATATGTATGACCGACCCCTATTACTTTTGCAAAAGGAACATTTTTCCCTTGCAACTCTATTCCCTCCGACCACTCCTTAGGGGACTCCCATACAAATGATTTTTGTATATTTATTCCCTACACCTGAACAGGTGGGTTTTAAGGGAGGGCCGGAGAGGGTTAATATGTATCATAAAACTATGTGATATGTAGGATTTTGTATCAAAAACATAAAGATAAAAGGTATAAATAGAGATAGGATTGTATCAAAATAAATGCAATAAAGAAATATACTCAATGTACTCTTTTGTTACTCTCAAAAGTTTAAAATATACTTTAAAATGTTGTACATTACAACTCTGTTACTTAGCAGCAGTCAGTGATTGTATTTTTGTTTAAGGTTGATGTTTTCAATATGAATATCAAAGACATACTCCATATGCTTCGAATTTTTATGGCAATATTATAATTACTCGATGTATGAACCACACAGTTGAAAAGCTCTGTATCTATACAATATTCAAATTATTTAATTCTGCGTAACACTATGCGAAATACACGCTGATGCGTTTCACGGCGAAGTGTTTCATCAGGGAATTGGTTCATCGGTTTTACTTCCCATCGCGGCTAAAGAAGTTTCACTTAAAAAAAAATCGTTAAACTCTCGGCCAAGAATTATTTGTAACGGTTGCTCCTTATTCTTAAAAAAAAAAAAATACCAACCAATGACCACCACACCATAATGCACACCTGGCAGTCACTTTTTGCAGATGCAACGGGATCTCCATAAACATTTTTAAATTATTTGCTCTCCTTTGAGCACAAATATTGTCAAAAATAATTCAAAATATTTTCAACATTTCAAAAATATGTAAAAAAAAAAAAATTAAAAATATATAAAAAACAAGAAAATTTGTCAAAACATTTCAAAATATTTACAAAAAAAGATTGTAAAATGACAATGTTTTCAGTGCAGAGGGTAGCTTCGAAAAGCTGTTGATGTTTAAATATCAAATTTTTGACGAAATTGTGACAAATAATAATAAAGTTATGGAATTTATCTAAGACACAAACCGTTATTGACACTCTTCCCACTTCAAATCGAAAGCGTTCCTATTTTAACTAAAAAGCAGCTTCATCATCTTTATCAATAACCAATTTTATAAGACTTTTTAACATTAAAAAGCTTTTTAACCCTTAAATGCCCAGTGTATCTTTTTGGATACAACCGAGAAAATAAGCTATTTATTTTAAAATATTGCAAAAATTAAAATGCTGGAAATGAAGTTTCACTCAGAAAATTGCAAGTATAAAACAAAAATTTAATTATTGGCATAACTTTGTTGGTTTGGGAAATATTTACCGTCAAATTAAAAAAAATAGTTTTTTTTAATTTTTATGGAAAGTTCGCTTGTTGACATAAAATATCTTTTAAACTTTAACAAATTTAGAGTAAAAAAAAAAATTACTAGTTAGTCTAGTTATCACAAAAAGAATCGTTTTCTACGTTTTTCCATAAACTTCAATAACCAAGCTGATTGATGGTATACGTCGGAATGCCCACTATATCTTTTTGGATACAACCATGTTTTCTTTAATAATTCATAGACAAAAATTTTTTCCAAAAAAATAAAAACGGGATCGTGGTCAGGGGATCATTAGGCACAACATAATTTTTTTAATGAAATCGGTGTTGTTGAGCATTTAAAGGTTAACTATTGAACGTATTTAAAACATTTTTATGTATAGGGCTATTGATTTATGTTTGTACGAAAAACCGCTTTATCTCAAAAGTAAGATTCAATCATATGATGGGTAAAATTAGTTTAAAACAACGCCTGCCGCTCATGCAGAGTAACCTCATTAAACAAATCGATAAAATCAAGAAAAAATTAATTAAAAATTTATTAAATATTTTTCTTTGAGCTTCGATTTTAGATACCCCCCCCCCCCCCCCATTATTATAAATTGTGCAAAATCGGATAAACAAAAACAACGCCAACCTTCCCCACAAAGTAGCGTATAATAAAACTATCATTGATACATTGCTTATGTCAAATACTTATTTGATACAGTTGTTTTACTATTAGGATAGCGAAAAGACCACGCCCATCTACCAAGGAAACTTTAATCTTTTCGATCGTTCTCAAGCATTCATGAACAAAAAATTAAATAACGCCCACAAAACAATTGATCATAAGCAGCTCGGTTAAACCTTTTTCAAACGCTATAATGACCAATTGTTATAGAAAATTTCGCTAAAATAACGATATTTAAAGAAATGCAGTCGATATGTTTTTACATTTTAAAAGTTGTATTTGGCGAAAAAGCACTTAAATGCATTTTGTGTAGATAATATAAACACCGCGCTCAAACATCATATTTATTATAAAAAAATATTTGAGTAGTCCTTACAGGTCAAATATTAACAAGTAACTTGTAAATGATAAAATAAAATTTTATTATTTTCTTTATCTCTTGCCTATCGGCCATAGACCTATTTCTGCAATATTTTACTAGTCATAAAACCAAACGCACAATGAACTCAAAGAATTAGCCTGTCTTTTTAATTGTAGGGCAAAAGCACGCAAGCAAATTTTTAGGCGCGACTGAGTTATTATTAATACAGTAAAAAAATGAAACAACAACAAAAACATTATTCATGAAAACCAGCAGCTACCTAAAACAAGCAACACATTTTAAGCACAGCAATTTGAGTAGCATTCGTGCGTGTGGCTGCCATATCGCATAACATGCCTCTCGAGTGCCACTCACGCAGCGGATTTCACCGAGTATATGTTACAAAACGACGCTGCATGCAAGCGAGCAAGTGAGACAGGAAACATTCAGAGAGAAACAAAAAAAAACACAAAAACATAAAGCAAGAAAGCGTGATGTGCTGATGATGATGATGGTAGAGGTTGTTTGGCGAACGGAAGGAAGTTGCTACTCGGCATGCATGATTGTTGGCGGCGGCTTTGGCTAAGTTACGGCCATGTTTCTGTAGTTCCTGGGCCGCCACACATACAATTACCCGTTCTTCCATTTATTGTAGTAGTTGCCTGATTAAATTTGCCGAATTTGTTTTTGTTTTTTTTTTCTGCTCTTATGTTTTTGCATTGTTTTTTTTTTTTCTTCGCAGCAGTGTTGAAATATATTGCCGGGGCTTGTCTTGCACGTCAGCAATTTACATAATATATGAGTTTGTATCATCATCACTCTTGTATGTTTGGATTTATATAAGACTTGTGAGACTGTAGCGCACACATACACAATAATATTAACACACCTGAGCGCTATGTTAGCAGGCAAGCGTGAGTACAAGTTTATTGGGATACATATGTATATATTTTGGCGTTTTGTTGACGCTCGTTTTATGCTTTAGCTACAGCCTAAACATCAACGGATTAGTTTTAAGCCCCGTTTTGATATTAATTTTAAAATTAATGGGCTTTATTTTGAAATTAAGCGCTAAAAACTGGGTTGAATGGCCATTTTAGTGCACTACTTCAACTTAATTATAACATTATGGCAAGCCGGCTGGGATAGAGATAAATAAATAGCATGGGGGAAAAAACTTAAGACAGGAAAAGCACTTAAGTTTACCCGTTGTTTTCTGACAGCAAGAGAAGTTTTGACTGGAATATTAAAAAAAACTATTTTCAAAATTTATAGCATGCGATAAATTTTATCTTTTTATGCATAAACATAAAGACATTGCATATAATTTTCGTATTTTAATAAACTTTCGAAAAGTAATATATTTGATTAAATCGCATGCGATACGTTGCAATACATATTAAAATACACGACATTTTCTTTTTTCTTGACAGCTTAAATTTTACGCAGAATTGAATTTATTTTTTTAAATAAATGTTGGTTTTAATGAATTGAAAGCGCTAAAATTGATAAAAAAGTCTCATGTTAAAATGTGATAAAATTGTAAATAGTTGAAAATTTCTTCAAAATATCTATATTAGTAATAAAACTGTTTCTTCAGTCAGTTTGAAGAAGAAAATATAGTCATAAAAAAAAAAAAAACAATAAACAACGTTCATAAAAATATGCAAAATTTATAGCATGAGATGAATTTGGTTAACCACAAAATTATATTGAATATAACCTTGTTTATTACTCATATAGTTTCAAATAAAAAAAAACATGTCTTAAATCGCATGCGATAAACATAAATTCATACTGCGAACAATCTTTCTATGAAGCTACTGAAATATTCTCAACTTTTTTTATTACCTATAAGATATTAAATTTATTGGACTGGTCCTTACATGATAAGAGTATTAATTTCAAACCACGTGATATAATAAAATGTTATGATTGCACACATATATTGCTTTGATTTAAAATGTTCCTCATATTTTTTATCACTTTTCGTACAAAAGGATGGATTCTCTTAGAGAAAAAAAAAAACGCTCATAAAATCACTTGCTATAAGACTGCATCCCAGAAACTTGTTCTTTTAAACTTAAATTAACTCTTAATGTTTATTTTTTAACAGTAAATATTTTTATATTTTTTTAAAAACAATTTGACAAGGCTTGACAAAAGTTCTTAAAAATATCGCATGACATAAATTAGTACAAGAAACATATTCTCTTCAAAGTAAAATAGTTTCGAGATAAAAAATCCAATACATTATATCTCGATATATTTTATATTTCAGTATAATTTTCTCATAATATTTAAGTAAAACTCATTGATAAAAACAATTGTTTTCTTAGTTTTTTTCTAGCCTTGTCATAAATCACATGACATGAAATTTTGTTCAGAATGAAATGCTGAATTTCTTTTATAAAGATTGAAATTTGTAATTTTTTTTTTCTTTTCCCGTGCCTGAAAAGTAATCCTTACTAAAATCGCATGTGAGAAAAAAGTATTCCGAATCAAAAACATGGTTTCCTATTTAGCCTTTATTTTTTTTTCAAATAAGTAATTCACATTATTTTATATAAATTTATTATTTATTATTTTTATAAAAATTATTTATTCATCACATGCGATAAAAATTTTATCAGAGTCAGAGACTCATTTGCCAAGTGAACCTTAATTCCAATTAAAAATAAAATTTTGTAGTTTTTCATCCAAATTGTGAAAAACTATGCATAATAAAATCTAGAACACGATTAAAAAAGTCACATGCGAGAAAGTCGTTATCCATAAACCAGACATATATGAGGCGATGAGAGCAAGAGTAGTCTAACCCACAAAAACATGAAAACTTTAAAAAAATGCAGACTTTGCATTTCCACTACACCCTACTGATGACATTTTTTGGTAATAGAATATTGATTGTCAAACCAATTCATAGATAGCAGCACCAATACTGTGAAAAAAATAAAAAAAAAATAAAAGAAATTTAAATGACAATCTTAAAATAACTCCATTAGATATGTTGGTTCGTTAGACCACTCTTGCTCTCTTCGCCTTATATTATCTAAATCAATTGATTTTCAACAAACTTTTATCACCATCACAAAAATATATTTTGGCTCGCCACAAAAATACTAACTGAGCACATTTAAAAAAATCTTAAAAATATCGCATGAGATAAAAAAATTTTGAAAATACATAGCAAACATATTTTTGATGCTTAAAAAAAATGTTTACTCATTCGAAAATTAGTTTTTATTGTTACAAACATATGAATAGCTTCGAAAAATTAATTCTTAGAAAATCGCTTGCTATAAAAATATCGTATTTTGTAATATTGCAGATAAAGTTTTCTGTTAATTTTTCAACTTTTTCAAGTATATAATTAACGTAAGTAGCGTTCATGTAAAAACGTAAAATAATGTAAAAAAATATTTTGTAATAAGTTTTAAACACGTCAATTTCACTAAAAAAAACTATCTTAAAAAATCGCATGACATAATTTTTTTTTTAAATTTTTAAAAAATTTTTAGTCATTCGAAAATTGAGTTTTATTGTTACAAACATATTAACAGCTTCGAAAAAGTAATTCCTAGAAAATCGCTTGCTATTAATATATCGCATTTTTTTAAATTACAGGTGAAGTTTTCTGTTAATTCTTCAAATATATTATTAAGTACCGTTAATAAAAAAAAGGTAAAAAAACGTGAAATATCGCAAAAATATTTTTTAATAAGTTTCAAATACGTCAATATCTCTTAAAAAAAATGTAACTTAAAAATTCGCATGCGATAAATTTTTTCAAAAATTTATTAAAAATTTTATAATGTTTATATATAGATTTAATATTCTAAAAAAAAATTATATTATGCATAGAGCGAGCTAAAATGAGGATCTTAAAAAAATATCGTTACATTAAAATGTTCAAATCGTTGGTAAAGATGTGTTCAAGTCGTTGATTTACGGGTTCATACATTTTTTTTTCTCTGGGTATTTTTATAACAGGATTTTTATAACATTGTGCCCATGACTACATGCGGCGACTTGTGTGGACTCTTCTTTACAAGCAAGCCAGGAGTTTCCTGGTTGAAATCGTATTTCACAAATTATGTCAAGAAAATTAATTTCTCTAATCGTGACTCCTTACAGACAATTGTAATTCTCAGTTGGTAAATAATGTCATAAATATAAAATAAAAACATTGCATGTGACAAAAATGTGTTAATATAGTTGCTTTTCTACTCAGTTTAAATGTATGCTTGATATTTTATCACACAACGAGAGCATTTTTTATTTCTTACTCTAAGCATCCTAAGCAAACCCAAACAAAAAAAAAAACTGTTAAGAGATACAATTTGAGTATCTTTTCACATGAAAATTCCAAGTTCATATAAAGACAACAATACTTAAAATTATGTAAATTGATGAGAAAAAAATGTTAAAAATTGTTGCTTTTGCCCTCCAGCACCTTCAAACAATGTAATGCAAATTGATGAAATGGTAATTTTTGTTTTTTATCTTCATTTATCTGTAAACAAATCAGAACAAATAAGGACATACCTAAAGCTTTTCCCCAACCCCTTAACGTGTTATATACATGTGAACAAGAAAACAAATAAAAAAAACAACAATAAAAATCATGACATTTAAGCACGCACTGAGAAAAATAAGAAAAAAAAACAACTAAAATTGATATTAAACGAAAAGTAAAGATGAGCAAAACGAAGCTGCAAATATGTAAGTTTTTCATGTGTACCTACATGTGTACATGTGCACGTCCTTCATTCTTGTACGTGATCGATAAGCATGACAAACTTTATTGCCAGCTGATTGTAAGTAGCTCAAGGCTAATAGAAAATGTTACACTAAAGATGCGGGAGCAACGCCACACCAACAAGAAGTAAAAAAAAAACTTGCATGAAATAAAAGCAAAAACTGAATGAATTCAATACTTTTCTAAAGTAACCTAGAAAAAAATATATCAAACTAATCTTACGTCCTTGTCTTTTCATGCTGGAGTAAGTATCTAATGCAGCATTTTGCAGCAAGGACAAAAGAAATGGCATGATATATAAAAAGTTTTTACTTGCTTGGCATTCCGTTTGCATTCTATTGAATTGCGTGATTTCTGTTCAAATATAAATGAAAAACTTCTAATAAAATTTGATAACTTTTAAAAATCTTCTACTTATTTAGTATTCAAGCTTTGTAGCAGTAACATAGTGCGCTCAACTATAATGCAGTTTTTTTTTCTACTTATGTGAGCAAAGTCGTCATGCTATTTTTTGTTGCATGCACACATAGAAATGCAATTTTATGAATTTCTGTTTTTTTTTTTTTTTAATTTTATGTTGCACATTATGCCGAGATATAACTTTGAAAAGCATGCGATTTTTTTTTATAAAGTAAATATATTGACTTGTTATGTTGAAATGTGAATTGTAAATTCAAAAATCGAACACGCGAAAAATCTTACATAAGAGTCTGGAATTAACTCGCATGCAAGTCGAAAACTTTTTGGAGAAAAACTGACAGCTATTGCGAAAAATTAAATATCAAGCCTTTTAATGTATAGAAAATTTTAATTTAAAACTTTGTGCTGCATGCAAGTATTCTTAATATTTATTCCAATTATATTCCAATTATGACCTTCAGCCAAACGAAAAGATTTAATAAATGAAAAAAAAAAGAGAAAATTCAGATTTCAAAAAATATAAGCTTAAATTATTTCACAAAGACAATTTGAGAAAATAACATATCTTGCGCTTTTATGTAATTTATCGCATGTGTGTTTGCTTGAAAGGTGTAACCGAAATATGAGTCAGTGTCTTCAACAAGGATAAGAAAACATACAAAAAAAAAAAACTATGAAGAGTTCACCTCATAGTTGAATGACAATAAAAAAAAATTATATATATATACAAATATATACATATATACAGTGGGGAGCAAAACCGCCTACATGTTTGCTGCAATCAGTCAAATATTATTAAAGCATTGCATCTTCTGGCAGTATCCATAACATTTATAGCCCAAAATAAAAGTAAGACCTTAACATTTTTATATTGGTAAACAAAACAATTTTTCAATATTTCAATATATCAATATATAAAAATATCAATATATCAATATATGTATCAATATATCAATATATCAATGTATCAATGTATCAATATATCAAAATATCAATATATCAATACATCAATATATCAATATATCAATATATCAATGTATCAATATATCAATATATCAATATATCAATATATCAATATATCAATATATCAATATATCAATATATCAATATATCAATATATCAATATATCAATATATCAATATATCAATACATCAATATATCAATATATCAATGTATCAATATATAAATATATCAATACATCAATATATCAATATGTCAATATATCAATACATCAATATATCAATATATCAATATATCAATATATCAATATATCAATATATCAATATATCAATATATCAATATATCAATATATCAATATATCAATATATCAATATATCAATATATCAATATATCAATATATCAATATATCAATATATCAATATATCAATATATCAATATATCAATATATCAATATATCAATATATCAATATATCAATACATCAATATATCAATATATCAATATATCAATATATCAATATATCAATATATCAATATATCAATATATCAATATATCAATATATCAATATATCAATACATCAATATATCAATATATCAATATATCAAGATATCAATATATCAATAAATCAATATATCAATATAACAATATATCAATATATCAATCTCGAATCAAAATCGAACTATTTTAATAGTTATTGTTATCAACACCAGCGAGAGGAAAAAGTGGTAAAATCGAAAAATAGATTTTTTTATCGATGTAGATAGATCGCCCTGATATGATACAAAATACATAGCTCTTTTTAATTTCACTTATACAAAAGCCAACAAAAACAAAAAAACAACTGACAAAAACAATCGGGAGATTTTCCGCATTTAAATTTTAAAATATATTAAGTTTCTCATATTATCGCATGCGAGCAAGTTTATTTATTTGACAATTATTTGAATTTTTATATACAAAATGTTCAAAATAAGTTGAAAATGTTATTAGACACTAAATGTGCAAACGAACTGTAAAAGTTTTATCTTATAAAACTTCTAAAAAATTTAGAAATTTGTTATAGATAAATCCCTTAATTTATCTTGCATTCGGGAACTAACATTTTTACAACATAAGCTAGCCCAGAAGACGACATAAACGAAACTGCTTTGTGATGACTTTACAGTCATTGTCAATTTGATTTAATAACGCATAGAAGTGATATAATCTTCGAAATATTCTTTAAGTTCATTTTCTACTATTATTATTTTATTTTATCTGAATAGTTTTTATGCTTTTGACATCGCCCTTTGTACAGCACAACATATTTTTTTCTTAAGTGCTCTAGGTTAACGTTGGTATCACACAAATGCGATGTACGGAAAACATATTCTGCGCTCTTTGTTGTTCTCTTTGTTGTAACAACATTTATTTCGCTTGCAGTTATTTTGACAACGCTAATGAAATACTACATTTTTTTTTTATTTCTTTTTGTGACAACGACTGTCTTTGTTTAAGTGTGTGTCCTTGTGCACACATTTTTTTACAAAAAGGCAAAAACTTGCAAGAAAGAAATCGCATAGCTGCTATGCAATTCCGACATTAATGAAATTTCCTGAAATTTTCTGTGTTTTTATTACTTAATAAGATTTTACAACGACGGTATTTTAAGCTAATTAGAAATTCTTTTTCGACGAAGAGCCAAAAAAAAAAAATATGAATCTAACTGCAAATAAATGCCATGTTCAGAGCTGTGGTTAGGGTTAAAACACAAGAGCTTACTTTGCTAAGAAAGAGATAGTCTCTAAATTCGCTTGTAACCGAAAAATAAAGTAAAATTTATTGCATGGGAGAAATAAGTGAACTTAACTCTAGTTAGTATCTTATTAGGGAGCTTTTGTGTGGTAATATCATATTTTTCGCTAACTGGCTGCCTTGTGCACCCCTTAAGCCGAATAATTAATTATTTTAAAAGCATGTGCTTCAAAAATATTCTTTCATGCCAAATAAATACACTCGTACTTTAATGCTATGTTTTAAGTTGATGATATAAAATGAGGATTTAACAGCATTCAAGTACCCGTACATTTGGTTTATACAATAAATTCTATTCTCGTTGCTTTGTGAAGATATTCTAACCAGTACAAATTTTCAGAAAACAAACAACTGTCCCGTATATACAAAAACTTTATCTTTTTCCAATAAACGCTAGCTATATAGCAACATCTAAGAATATGTTAAAAACTAATATTAAGTTAATTGAAAAAAAAGTTTACGCTCAAAATATATGTTGCTACGTTAAGTCAATGTAGAAAGTTGGCAAAAGCTTTTGTTTTTGCCAAAGCTAGGTTTGCTTTTGCCTAGCGGCACTTGCAAAAGTTTTTGCACAACTTGCAAAGTTGCTGCAACTTTGTGATTGAAGGTAATCATATGATTGGGGGGAAAAAAATCTGATATGAAAACTTTTTAAACTTTTTAGCTAACTGCTAATATTGTCATAGTAAAAGCTTTACAAATTCTGCTCAAGGATTTTAGGTTGTCACATGCACGTTTTTTTCTAATTTATATAGAGCAATAACTTATTATCATTATCGCATCAAGGTTACCGCACAGCCTTTCCTTAATTTATCTTGCTTTTTCTCCGCTTTTTCTATAATCTTCTCTTGCTTTTCGATGGTTTTTTTAAGCACAAAAAAATGTCCTTTCAAAGTGCGTTCAAACAATAGCTAAATGCCTGAAAAGTTTTTGAAATCGTAAGCTGGGAAAATTTTAATTGATATGAAAGCTTTCTTGGTGGTTGTTTTTAGGTAATTACGAGCTTTGGATGAGCTTCAACAAAACTTTTTTATATCAATAGATTGAAAAGCAAGTTGATTTGTTTTCAATGAAAAAATTTTATTTTCGATTCTATAACTTTTATTCAATGAAAACTTAAATTCATAACTTTATAGGTGAAAGTTAAAAAAAACCCATACCAAAAAAGCCACTTTCAGAGAACATTGCAGAGATTAATCCATAAATTGAAAACTTAACCGAAATTGTGCATGTAACAAAGGGGATATAGTTGGTATGCACTGCCCTTAGACTTCATTCAAAGAACTACTTAAATCCATTAAAATAAGCCAAAAGTATATACATTAGTAGTAGGTTTGGGTTTGAACTAGTACGAACTAGTTCAATTGAACGATTCCCACTCATGAACTATGTGAACTAGTTCAGTGTTTCTCGTGTTTTTAGTTCTTTTAGTTCATTTTAGTTCAATTGATGTTGCAGCGAGTAGGAACAAAACAAACGAGAGCAAAAATAACTAAATTTACCAAGCTATGGTTTGCGTCTTTGGTTTAGGACGCTTTTTGTGTCTGCACTAATAAAAATGGTGGATTAGATGGCTATCACATATTCACACCAAGCTTGTTTCATTTTATATATCTGGACATGAACGAGTTAACGAAACGAACTAAAAAACCAATCGAACTAAAGGCCTAAGCAAAATAGATGAAACGAGACAATTGCAACTTGCCGAACGTTTCCAATCGTTACGTCTGTTTTGACATTTAATCCAAAAAGAAACGAGTACCCCCAATCTTCTGAAATAAGAAGAAGACTGGTTTGAAAAGCTGTTGTTGACGAGTTGAGACGCTAAAAGTTCGGTTGTTACGGAACAGAACGTATTGTCAAACTGTTTCGTTTAGTTTCGATAAGTTTACGTTTGTTGATTTTGGATTACCACATTGAAATGCATTTAAGCGAACGTTTTCATCTTCACACGTTACGGAGGAAATCTTCTATTTTGGTTAGGCCTTAAAACACCTAACGAACTAAAAGAACAAACGAAGTAAGACATGCAACGAACAAAAAGAACGAACTAACTAAAAGAACTAAATAAACGTACTAGTTCATTTTATACGATTGAACTACGAAGAGCGATCTTTGTGGTGCACTAAAACTATAAGTGAATTATATTCTTTAAGCCGCATTCAATGCTAATCTATTCTCTACATGCTTTGGCATAAACTATATGCGAATTATGTTACTTAATGCAGAGAGAGAGACACAGATACAAGTAGATATATGAAAAAATAACAACACACAACTAGTGTATTTGGATGGTTCTTTGCAGAGCTTTAATTAACAGTATTCAGGTCCTGGACTTATCAAAAGTTACTTCTAAAAATACTTTTCGCCATTCATCTTTCCAAACTCCAACTAACTTTCACCCTTCTCTCGAATCAACACATTTCGCTTTTGCATTTATAGGTGACGTCCACTGAGCGTTAATTTAGTCTAAAAACTGAGCTTTTGGAAAATTTAATTTTTAATCTACTTTCTCTCAGGGTATCAGCTGTGTGGTAGCTCTCTTACTCTTGCAACGCCCAATTCGTTGTCTCATAGGCAGTATTTTCGCAAAAAAATTTATGAACTTTTAAGTGACCACCTTAAAATTTAATTCTGACACCAAGCTTTTGGATTTTTTTTTTTTTAATTTTTTACTTTTACATTTTTTTAAGATTTTCTTTATCATTTTGTTCGCTACCCTTTTCTTAAAGCACTGAAGTTTCATCAATTGTATAAATCATGCTTTCTGTAAAAGTTGGTCATTTATCAAAACAATCATCAAGAGGAAAATCCCATTTTTTCTATTTTCAACATCTTCTTATCCTTAACTTTGTGATATCCTTTTTTTAAAAGCTGGACATGCACAACTAATTTTTTGTTCTAAGCCAATTCGTGTCAATTTATTACACAGCTCAACGCTAACCCATCAAACGCACAACTGCTTCCGCTGTTAATTAATCATTGCTGTGTACATTTGTTTGTTTGTTTATTTATTTGCTTTTTTATTTGTTTGTTTATTTATTTCAAAAACTTTTATGTAATCTGTACATTCACTTTGTTTTTCTTCGTTTATTTGTTTCGTGTTTATTTTTCAGCTTCTTCTCTTTTACAAAAAATGTATTTTTTTTTTTTTTTTAATTCCACGAAATCTTGCTCGCAGCAAATCAAAAATATTTTGACCAATTGTACAACATATGAGCACGCCGTGACAATAAAGCAAACATGAAATACATAAAAAAGTTCATTCTTGCCAATAAAACCCAGCCGGCTATGGGGGCGTGCAGAAATTGATCAGAAGCCGAACCGTCTTTAGGCACGCACACTTGCATAACTAATGAGCAGAGCAGCCTTTTTATGGCGTTAGTGTTGGTCATACTATTTTTTATAAACGCCACACTGTCGTAGCGGATGTGTGTGTGTGTGTTTGTCTTTAAGTTTCTATGAAATAAAAGCTCTTAGCACAGTCTAGTAGACTTTATTTCATTTGCTTGGAGTATCCTTTAGTCAAAATATTTGTTCTTTGTTATTTTTTTATTTTTTTGTTTTTTTTTATTTCATTTTTATATATATAGTACCATAGTATTCATTATATACATTTATTCAAGCTTCGACGCACAGTAATAGAAGATAATGGTCGAGTGGCGATTTTGTTTCACGGAACTACTTGTACCGACACAATTGAAAAAATTGTGAATATAATATTTTCTGAATGATATTCAGTTCTTTGGAAAAAATTTTAACTTTAAATCAAACATGCCCCCGTAATGGCCCGTATGGCTCGCATGGCCCTTTATACAAATTTTTTTCTATATTCATTTTGTCTCTGCGATGAGCCAAAATCAAAGAACGCCTGCAAAAAACAACAACCCAAACCGCACCCGCTCAGTGTTCAGCACATTTTCCAGCGAATTTTACAAAAACAAATGCATGTAATGCCAAAATAAAAAACGCACACTCGATGATTTCTTCGACTCCACTCAATATTGGAGAAACTAAAGACAGCTATTAGAGAAATCAAGGAAATAGACCGGGGAAAATGCATCAGACATGTGTTGATTATGCATAACAACAAGCAAGAGCAAAGTTGTGATGGAGGTTATTGAGATAAAAGTAGAGATTTCGAATTAGAAAATATTTTGTAAAATTATGAACCAACCCTACCACTGTCTTATGCCTCAGTGGTATGGTGATTGAAAACCCTAGACATTACGACTATCAAGCGTACAAGGAACTCTAATTCATATTCGAATCCAAATGTAAGTCAGGCTTAACCTAGACATGCTCTTTCACTTGAAAGATATTGAAACCCATTCACCATTTGAAACTCAATTCTCTGATCCATTATTTAAAAAAAAATTAAGAAATTACCAACACTAATAAAACACGTGTTAGTTATTCATACAATTGCTGAAAAAAAAGTAAACAACCAATATGGCTAAAAATTTATAGAGACTTTCTAGACATTCTTGCCAACATAAAAATAACAACAAATAAGTAAACAACCAATACGACAGAAAATGTAAAGATACTTTCTAGACATGCTTGACAACACAACAAGATCAAAACAATTGTGTCAAGCGGATCAACACAACCAGCAAAATTCCTAAATTCTCGTTACGTTTTGAATACACCTATTCATATTCTATATCTATGTATATCGGTGGTGATCAAGAATGATAGAAACAAGATAACACGTTCAGCAAATGAGAGAGAGAGAGCATGACGTCACATGCGATATTGTCAAACTTGGAATAATTTTACTTTAGGACCCACGCCTAAATATTTTTTGTCTTATTTTTATAATATGTCAATTTGTATGGATCAATTTGTATGGATGAAAAAAAAAAATAAAAAATCTTAGGCGCGGAAAATGTTCTTTGGAAAATTCTGAGTAACTTTGCCTAAGAAACCCTTAGTCTAAAATCTATTTCGAGCCTCCGGTTTTACAAGAGAAGGTTTGAATTGGTGTTTTGCTGCAATATGTGAAAAATGTGCAGACAGAGAGAGCCATAAAACCTGTACTAGAGTAAAACTTTTGGATTTTTTCGGAAGGAAATCGTCATCCTAGAAATTTCATCGAAATACATTTTAGACTAAGGGTTTCTTGAGCATAGTTGATTAGAATTACTCGTATAACATTAACGCGCCTACGATTTAAAAAACAAAAATTAACCCGCTCTAATGTATATAGAACTCCTAAACCTATTGACATAATAAAATGTTGTCGGTCTCCAATAGTTTAGGAGATAAAAATTTTGCAAGTTTAAAAAATTCATACCTTTCGCATACGAAAATATTCATATTTTTGTACAGAAGAGTGGATATTTTTACTTTACTTTTCCGAAAGAATTTATTTTCAATTTCGTCAATTTGCCTAAGCGATCGCACATTTGCATACGTTTTTGTCAAGCAGAAGTGCCGTGTGACGTCATGCACTCAGTTAAGAAAGAGAGCATTAGATAACGGGACTGCGGAACGCTTAAGAGCCTGAACAGAATCAAAAATCGTTGCGACCAACGTTCCTCTCTGGTCGTCGAACGCAGAGAATGTGTCCAGAATGATGCGTTTGCGATTAACGATTCAAAGTTGCTTTTATTTAGTATTTTTTTATTTATTTTTCCTATTTCATTTCAATGTATTGGTCTCTTCAATTGTGTGAATACAACACACACAAACAAGAAATGTCAGAAGATAAAACAAAACTAAGCAAATTTCATGAAACACAGCCAATTCTTAGCAAAAATATGGCAACACAAATGGCACTCAGAGAGAGAATCGTCGGTCGCAAGAGAAGAAATAGAATTGATTCTAAGAGCCCGAACAGAATCAAATATCGTTGCGACCGCCGATCCTCTCTGGTCGTCGATAGCAGAGAACACGTCCAGAATGATGCGATTGCGACTGACGACTCAAAGTTGCTTTTATTTAGTATTTTTTTATTTATTTTTTCTATTTCATTTCAATGCATTGGTCGGTTCAATTGTGTGAATACAACACACACAAACAAGAAATGTCAGAAGATAACAAAAAACCAAGCAAATTTCATGAGACACAGCGAATTCTTAGCAAAAATATGGCAACACAAATGGCACTCAGAGAGAGAATCGTCGGTCGCAAGAGAAAAAATAGAATAGATTCTAATTGTGCGATATATCGTTGCGGCTGCTGACCTGCGATTTCATTCTGGACGTGTTCATACATTTGCATGCATTCTATTGCTTTGGGATATCGCAAATCGCAACGACATTTGATTCTGTTCGGGCTCTAATTGTGCGATTTATCGTTGCGGAAAAAGAGTTGCGTTTTTTTCTACATTTTGCATGTATTTTCCAACAACAAAGTTCGGAGGCCGCAACGATTTTTGATTCTGTTCAGGCTCTAATCTTGTTTCCATCATTCTTGAGTGGTGATCAACACACAATTCAAACAACAACACAGAGAGCTTTACACTGAAATAAGAAGTTGTAAAAAGTTCTCCCAACAATTGGTGCACGGAAATCTTGTTGAGTGTTGGATTTTCAATATAGTCATTATTTTTATTTTTGTGTTTCTTTTTCGCTATTTTAACATAGAAAACATCAAAAAAAGGTAAAGTGAAGAATAGAATGTATTTATGTTTTTCCTGAAAAGTTGCAAAATATTTAGGTACATTCATAAATAAAACAGCAAACAACTCCCTTGCCACATGAGCAGCTATGGGCAGAGAGCGCTCTTGGAGCGTTGAGCGCAAGAACTGAGAGCAAGGGCTTATGTAGCAACACAAAACGCAACAACAAATAAAAAACAAAAGACAAACACAGAGACAACAGAGAAGCTTTAAATGTAGTGGTGCTCATAGCAGCACATGAGCGCTCAAAGCATACTGACTGGAAATTTAAAGCGCAGTTGAAAAAACAAACTTATACGCAGTGTACAAACACAGCGAGCCGATTGCTTCTTCGTGTGCAAAAGCTGAACAACACACGATGCCCGCGGGCATGATACAATTACCAGGTAGTATTATTCGCTGAAAATCAGCTGTGGAAAAACTGTCAATATGGGCATATAGTGTCAAAATATAGCGAGTAGGTGCAAACAATGTTGCTTATTGTATTATTGAAAATGAAAATAACGCGATATTTGTAACAATTGTTCATATTTTTAAAATGAAAAATTTTTTTTAGCGCGTTGACTTTTTAGTAAAGCGTAAAACAATAGAATCGCGATATCATCATGTTGCTTACATCAAGAACGAATTTGTTTCTATATGTTTCAAGCGTGAAACATACATACATACATACATATAAGAACTTTTGCGCTATGGCGGACACTGCCCACACAGTTGTACTTACTTTTATATTATACAACTGTGTACAAATATATGTATACTAACTTTTCTAACAATAGCTGCGTTCGATTCGCCAGTGCTCAACTCAATTACGAAAAAAACGGCTACTCACTTAGCTGTTACTTACTGAATAGTTGGCAACACTTTCGTTTTTACAGACCACCACCGTTGCCAGATTGGGCGATTTATCGCCAATTGGGCGCTTTTTTTCTTGTTTTGGCGCTTAAATTTTTAGGAAATCGCCTGGCGATTTTTTGGCGATTTTTGTAAAAACAATCTTTTTTCATAAACTCATCTAATGTGTTTAAAATTTCAATTTAAGAAAATAACAATTGTTTTAAGTGTTTGGAACACTCTGTTAACAATGCGACTGAACACAGCTCACAAGCCCTTACCGATAATTTATTTATATCGAAATACTTATTTTTTTGAGACCGTTTCTTCAAAACATCAACTCACATAATTCATATTTTCAACGTTGAAATCACAACATTTATTCAAAGACTTGTTTCAAAAATTATAAAAGAAGACATTGTCAAAAATTTCAATTTTGATAATTTAGCTACATTCAGCTAAATAAAATTTTAGCGGATAAAAGCAATTATAAAAGAATTAATGACCTTACATTTCATTATCAGTTCCATGAAGAAATTCACAAATTAAGTGATGATATTGTTATGATAGACTTACTATCAAAATGACAGAATTTCATTATAGTTTTAATCAAGGAAATGTTAAAACGATTACCTAGTCTGTTAGAAATTTTTGAAAATGCTTTTATTTTATGTCCTGAAAGATGTTTAAACTATATAAGTCCTTCTTTCCGTGAACTCCCTCTTCATTATCTATCTCTTGAAGAGCGACGTGCAGCAGAAATCGAATACGAATCTTTGTTGACATTTCCATGGAGCAATGTTTTCAAAAACAAAGTGCCATCTGAAAGTGAAGAATTTTGGTAATCGGCATACAAAATTAAGACAGCCGTAGGCGGAAAAATGTTTGACAATATTTGTAATTTGGCATTCATCTTGTATAAACTAAATCAATGTATGAACTAAACACAACTTCGAGAATTGACGAAACGGAGGAAGAGTCTAATATGGCTGAAGGAACTACGGTTTTTGCAAAAAGTTTTTTTTTAAAGTTGCATATTGAAAAATTCTAAAAAGTTATAGTCTCTAAAAAAATGTTCTTTATCGATCAAAATTCTCGTATAAAATGAAGTAGCTTTTTTATTATTTTTTATAGATCTCAAAAATATGAAAATAAGAATATCTAATACTATTAACAGATCTCAATATTATTTGAAAAAAATTTATATAATTTGTTTGGTTTTTTCTAATATAATAAATTTCTTAGAAAAATGGCGATTTTTGGCGATTTTTTTTTTTCATTGGGCGATTTTGGGCGATATTTTTTTAAAATCTCGCGCTTTTCTCAAAAAATTTCTGGCAACACTGCAGACCACATAAAGTCTGCCAATAAATTAATTTTGTTTTTGTACTCACATCACATTTTGACAGAATCTATTACATTTACCTTTTTCCGTACACAAACCAACTAAAAAATAAGAAATTGGTAACGCAACTTTACTCAACTCAACTGATAATTGACCTACTCTATACTCAACTAGCTGTTGACTTTGTTGTTGTTTTCACATACAAATTTTGAAATAAGCGACTTGAATTGAGTATATATAGAATCGAACGCAGCTAATATGTTGGTGTTGTTGGGTTTTGTTGTTATTGTTGATGCAGTATTAAAATAATTTTTAAAGTTTACAATGGGAGTGTTAATAAAATAAAGATGAATACTTCAATTTAATTATTTCATTATATTTGTACTAAATATAAAAAACAAAGAAAAACCTAAACAGAGATTTAATTTCGTCATTAATCATTTGCTTCTAAATATTTAAAATGATTGGTTTAAGTATAAAAAACAAAAAAATCCCCTTTTACTTCTTGCTGTGATTGCAATACTTCTATTTGACACTATATGCCCAAAGCAACGAGTAAAAGTAGCGATTAATACAACCTGGTAATTATATCATGGCCCGCGGGCATGATAAAATTACAAGGTAGGCTCATATTGGAGAGCAGGGTGCGCTAGTTGTCAAAATCAGCTGGTAATTTTTGTTTTTCTAATTGTTGTTGTTGTTTTTGTCGTTTGACGTTTGTAGCTCCTACAGCTTTGTTGTTGCAAAATTTCTCATTTGAGCAACCATCTTAAAATGAGCTTATCTTGTAATTGTATCATGCCCCCTAGCTATGGGAAACCATGTAGTGAGCACCACTGATCTATATGTGTTGATACATCGCGAAACAACATGGAGTGCATAACAAATGGACTTCCAAAGATTTTTAAAGGATATTTCAACAAGACATGTACGATTTGTTTTTTGAATAAAACCAAGAATTGCTGAAATGGTTCTAAAATTTTTAACTGACTAGAAAACTAGATACTTCAAAATTATATAAAAAATATTTACAATTTCTTCAAAATGGTCGCCCAGCTTGTAGATATTATTAATTTTTCGAAATTCTAGATCACTATTTCACGTATTTGGGGCTCTATTCCGGCGATGGTGACTTCAATGTTCTTTTTGAGGGTTGCAATTGTTTAGGGTTGGCTAGAATAGACCATACGCTCTATATAATCCCAAAGGAAGAAGTCTAACAGTGTTTAATCTCGAGAGCTTGGGGGCCAGTTGGTGTCTCCAATTACGCGAAATTATGCGACCAGAGAACTTCTTGCGCAATAACTCGATCGTTTGGCGACCAACTTCTTAAAAGTGTGTTGAAAGTCTGTGTAGATATACTTTGCCTTCGACCACAAAAGCACTGTTTATCATGTCTCTGTAGAGCACTGCATTAACTAAAACAACTCTTTCGTCGACATTTTCTAATAAGTGTGCCTCTATAATGCCTCTGACCCACAATCCGCAGCAAATAGTCGCAGTTAGAAGTGCATTGGCAACTTCTAAATCACTCATGGATTTTCAGATCCATAAATGTGTCAATTTTGCTTCTCAACATAGCCGCCAATCTAAAAATTAGCTCGTCAGAATAGACGATAGTTCATCAGAATGGACGATAGTTTATCAGAATAGACGATAATTCGTCAGAATAGCCGATAGTTAGTCAGAATAGACGATAGTTCGTCACCATTCATGTTTTCAAAGACCCAATCAGAGAACGTTCGACGCTGCTGATGGTCCGCTGGCTGCAGCTCCAGAGTCAATTGAACCTTCTACTCATACAAAGTCAAATCTTTCCTCAATATTCAGTGCACTGTGGGGTCGAAGAGGTCGAGTTCGTGAGAATGCTGACAAATTTAGGTGCTCGGGTCGGGTCGTTTTCGACACTTTCCTTCACTGCGTTTATATTTTCGGTCGTACGTCCAGGACAAACTCATTTCGGTCTCTACATAGCTTTCACTGAGCCAGTCTTTTCGAATTTTTTTAATTACGATACGCAGACACGCAGGCACATGATCATAAAGAAAATTTGTTCTAACTTTGGACAACGTCACTGCGATTAAACGCGAACTTTTTTAACGAAATCAACGAATTTTGTTTTGATTTTTTCTTTTTTTGCACTGAGTAATATTTTAAAAAAATTGACTGTATTTATAAATGTCAAATACAAATACTTTTGACAACTATCAAGCGATGAACTGTTAAATAATACTGCTCTGCAACCGTACACCCCTTGTTGATACACCTTTTATATCTATCTTCTTAGCGCCTGGTTAAAATAATATATTTTTATTCATTTGATAAAAACATAAAAAAACTTTGTTGTAGCTAAGTTTACACAAAATGTTGGAATGACAAGACAAAAAAAAAAAAAAAACAAAATTAGCGCACTCCTCGACAGTCTATACAATTCTGAATTATCTTGGAAATAAGCAACCTTCTAATCAAAAAATACCCGTAATTCTTCAATAAAATGAAAGCAGTTAAATTATTCAACGATATTCATTTTATTTCCTTTAAAGTAATCTTCATTTCAAGCAAAACACATACTCCAAAGCATCCTCCAATCTTGACAATACCTTTCAAAGGCTGTTTTTGGAATCGCCTTCAGCTAATTCTGCGAATTCTCCTTTATCGCCTCAAAACGTTTTCCGCGAAGTAGTAACTTGAGTTGTGCGAATAGCAAAAAGTCACCAGGTGCCATGTCAGGTGAATATGGAGCTTGTACGTACAAGATGAGATTGGTAAGAAATTCAAAAATGTGTGAGATGTGCGAAGATATATGTTATGAGATGAGATGTGTGAGAAATTTGAAATTCGCAGAACACAACAAACACTGACTTGTTAACATAGCTGACGGAAAATAGCACTCAAATGGATATTTGAGGACCAGATGACAGATATACAAACCAAGAAAAAAAAAAGATTTTATCAATATCTCAAGCGCGGTTTATTTGATTGGTAAATTCTGGGTATTTTTTAATCAGTAAGTACATTAGGCCACCTTTAACATTTTTTACCTTTTACATTTTTTTAAAAAAAATTTTTTTTTGTTTTTTTTTTCTTATATTAACTAACATTGTATTGATAATATACTGTGCAAATTTCTGGCAAATTCAGCGTGTAGCTTTTTTTTTTTAATTGAAAATTTGAATTTTTTAGTGAATTTTTTGTGTAGTCAGGCATAAAATCATGACATATGGACATATTTGCTGATCTTCCTTCTTTTCATATGTTTATTGATTAAGATGGAACGAAAAGCAATTTTTGTGAAAAATATCCAAAATTTTGACGCAAATCTTGAACACTTTTGCACTAAAAAAATTCTCGAATCTAACAATCTCCCTATTCACAACTTTGTGGCCCCAGATACCATTAATTTGCACCTTACCATGAGGTAGTTATTTTAGCTTGGTAAAAACTTAGGGTGAAAAAACTGTTAATTTTTGGCGAAAAAGTGATTTTTTACAAATCAAAACATGTGGCAGGTGGTTACACCGATATCGATATCCTTTTGAATTTCAGATCTACTTGAATTCAGCTTCCAGAATATGAGTGTCGAAATTAATTTTTTTTGCGCCTGAACAAAACGATCCACCTTCATATTGATTAATTACGCATTCTTGCAAGCATAGAAATGTTGTTTTTTTTCTCAAAATTTTGTTGTTTTTTTTTTTCAATTAAATATTAGGAAGTTTTGAACTCACATCCCGCCTACTGATAGTTCTACGTTTTAACTACCGCAACATAAGCCTTCGTATTAAAATGTCGCTGATTCAATATTAAGTATTAACTTAAGATATGTTGCAGCAGATCTCAATAATAACGGATTGTGCAGTAGCAGTTCTTCATATCGTAAGATATCTATTGAAAGGATTGTGTATTGGCTATCCTTCATATCGTAAAATATCTATTAAAAGGTTTGTGTATTGGCTTTCCAAACAACAAAGGCAGCAAAAAAAACAACCGTTACATTTACTAATCTATGAAACTGCGAAAAAGCTTCTCTTCTCTCTTGTACCCAACGACGCACAGTGTTTCGTTTCATACAAGTTAGACGGAGAAAATTATTTTTTAGATTTTTTGACAGTTTTCGATGTTTAAGGTATAGGAAAGAACAAAAAACAGTATTTAAGAAACTTTAGATAAGTGGGCGTGGCAGCTCCCATACAAACCATTTTACGCTATATATTAGAAATGAAATAAGTTACAATATGGAAATCAATAGTAGACGTCAGTTATGTAATTTTTAAAGAATCCTCAAAGTTAAGGCGCAATTGGACAAGTAGGCGTGGTAGTTCCCATACAACTTAAACACATTTTGCTGTATATCTTAGAAGTGAAATAACCTACGATATCGAAATCAATAGTAGACGTTAGTTATGTAACTTCTAAACAATCCTCAAAATTAAGGCGCAATCGGACAAGTGGGCGTGGTAGCTCCCATGCAACTTAAACACATTTTGCGCTATATCTTAGAAATGAAATATTCTATAATCGAATCGAATTCAAAGGTAGACGTCAAATATATGCTTACTTAATAGAGTTAGTAGTATTTCTTACTTACCCTTACCCTTTTCTTACCCTACACTTGAAAAAAAATAACGGTTTTATTTGTTTTTTTTTTTTTAAACGTAATAAAATTCAATAATTTCTTTAAATTACATATTGTTCTTGGAATTTCAAGAATCAGGTAAGTTTAAATATCCGACCTTCCATTTAGTACCTTCCATTTTATATCTTACTTACTTACTTACTTAGAATATAACTTACAAGCAATTTATTTTAATTTTACAGTTAAAAACAAGCATTTTTTACGAATTTCAAAGCATTTAAATAACTTTTTTTTAAAAAAAAGGATGACACTAAAAATGACTTGGGTCATATATGACCAAAAACGATAGAAGATTAAGAAAAGTATAAAACTGAAAACAGACATCACTTCTGCTATACAAAAAATAGTTTAAGATTTACTTGAAAAAAATAGGGTTAAGGATAAAAAAATCAGTAAACAAACATCAATTAATAATATTGTTGCAACAAAACGGTTTTAATGTTCGCCCACAAAAAAATTTGGGGTGGGTCAATATGACCCAATAGTCATACAGGGTTAAGGGTATCAAAAATCGAAAAACATACATGATTAGAAACTGTTTACCCAATAAAATAATTTTGGACGCCTAAACCGATGAAATACCCCTATGTGGGACGGCCATAGAGGTTACAATTTGGTACTACGCAAAAAAAATGTAAAATACATATGATGTACCATCATGAACAACCCAATCATTTTTGATTTTACAAACAGACATAATAAGCTTATGTTAGAAAAAATTTCGAAACCTAGACAAAGTACAGACACTTTTAGATTTTCCATTTTATAAAAAAATAAAAAGAAATTTTGATAAAAATTTTATATATTTTTAAATTTAGAGATTAACATGTATAAATAATGGATGAATTATTTTAAGGTGTACTAAGAAACTAATAAAAATAACGTATTGTTTTCAAAAAGTCTACGGTTTCTGTGGAACTTTCCGTTCAGGAGTTATGCCATTTTAAAGAAACTGGGAAAATCATTATTTAGGGAAGCGAAAAGGCGACTTTTAACATACAAATTTTTGTGACTTTGGTTCCACAAGAACTATCGGTTTGAAATTTACAGGTAAGGAAGATATGCTTTTCAAAAGCTTAACCCTTTTGGCATATTTGTTGCCATACGGCAACAGTTTGCTTTGTGGCTCTGTTTCTAGTTTGGGACACCCCGCTTTTTAACAATACATTTTTAATAATAGATTGAAATGTGATGAAAAAGAAGAGAAATCAATAATACGAAAATTAATTTTTATAACATGTTTTTCAAGGTTATTCCGAGTGAACTCATGAGCGCGACCACGCGGCCACGCGACTTCAAAAAAGATCAAATTAAAAAAATTGTATTTTTAAATATTTCTGAGAATTTTCTAAAGCTAAAGGTAATTAAATATAATACTACGAATGTTAGAGATCTTATCTACATGTTTAGTTAGAAAAAATATGTGATATTTATAGCGCTAGAAGTTTTTAAAATTTTTTTGAATATATCTAAAAATTTGTGTGGTATCTATTAGGAAAGCAGTACGGCTTTCAAACTTCATACTCAGCTTATTTTAGTCAAAAGCTGACCCTGAACGAAGTTTGGAATGTTTGGCATTGACAGGTCTAATTTGGCACTGAAAGGGTTAAGGTAAATTTCAAATCATTCCGTGCCCTACAACCCGAGTTACAGATTTATCTCCGTCTAAATAGGCAAAACAAAACACTGTGCGACGCTCTTGTGTTTATTTAACATAGTTTGATATTTTATCTATTCAATAAAACTAAAACGTTTGTCAATATCTTTTATAATTTTCATTTTTAGCGAGAAGTTAAATGTTGTGTCGCTAAGTTAAATGGTGTCCTTAAAGTTAATTGTAAGTTGAAAGTTATCCAGAAGCCATAGTAACTTGCTTTGAATGGAAATTTAATAATGACAGAATTGGCTACTTTTCTTCAGAACTGTGAGTGGGTTAAGGAAGTGAATAAGTATACTTATGTTATTTTAGCCTCATAGTTTTCACAACAGTTACTTAGAAACACGTAAGAGAACCAAAGGCGTTAACAAAGCCCACAAAATCTATTTGAATAATTTTTGAACAAATAAACAAATGGACAAGTCGACCTACAGGACTTTATGCCCACCTTTACAAGGCACACAGATTAATGAGCAATACAACAAATATAAGTAAAAAATAAAGGCACAGGTCTTGAAGACAAACGGGAGAAGTAAAATAAACAAAAAACACACAAAGGTGATTTCTTGGCCTAGAGCGTAGGTGTATGTTAATATAAACCTATGTTTGCACTAGGGTGTGGGTGTATTTGTGTGTGTGTGTGTGTGTGTGTATACAAAACACGTGTGCTTGCATGCTTGAGGCTAATTAATATATCAATAGCACTGTTGGTATGTGTGCTAAAAGCAGCTTATTTCGGTCATGTTTGATTATTGATAGCTTTGAGAGGTCACCGTGGGTGGGTCATTCTTCTGGTGATGATGATTAAAACCGAAAGAACATGATTTTCATTTCATTATCTCAAAACATGTAATGCTTGTGATAAAAATTTGATAATAATCGCTGGACGGGTTTTATTGCTAAGCTATGCACGAAAAAGTTGCCCGGTTGTCATGCCATAAATTTTGCATTAAAACAAATTAACAAAAGAGCTAAAGAAACGGTAATTACATGATGGCAAATAGTATTATTCGAAGAAAAAATTTGGGACTATCTGCCTGGCTCTTAAGTTAATCAAAGTTAAGTAATCAAATTATTTACTACTGTTCCCTGAATCGAAGAGAAAACTCGACCCATCTCTAAAAAAACAAGCCAGAAGACGAAGACATTGACCGCAAAGGAAATCAAATTTGTATGAAAAACAGCACAAAAGACAAAGAGCAGCGCAAAAACATGCTTAAGAACAGAAAAACAAAAGCACAAAACAGCAAAAAGATTATCAGGAATAATAAATCACGATTTTGTAGTCAAGTGCTGTGAAATATTCGCTTCCTAAAAGCATTCACTCATACGCTTGTCTGCATATTTGATAGCTTTATATGTGGGCTGTGACTGCGCTTGTGTTTGTGTGTGTGTATGTTCTGAACTGCATTATTGGACATACAAGCATACAAACACACAACCGCTTGAGTTACATTAACTCATTCGAACTGAAAATGAGAAATGACAGTCATAAATCTAAATTCTGCATGTTTGCCAAAAAGTGTCATAAATTATTATCACCCTCACCCTGCCCAACCCACCTACACCCTCGCGATCATACAGCCCAGTGTTGTGCAACAACACAACTACTACAAACAAGCCACCAAATCATGATAAACTGTTAATGCTTCGCATTTTGGCAACGCATTTGATGGCATTACGTTAAGCTGCTGCTGCTGCTGCTGCTGCAGCGCAGTAAACGTTAGCATTAGCGTCATTAGTCATTGCGTCATTAGGCTTGACGCCTTATGCATGCAACATGGAAAATAATTCAAACTGTCACTTTTATTCAAATTCAATAAAATATTAGCCACAAAGCAGCAGCGATAAAAAAATTGCTTTATTTTAATGCTGTTGAATATTTATTGAGTTGCACTCATTTGTTGCATGAAAGTGAATCGTATTTGTTGATTGTCTGCTGATTTATTTACAGTTCAATTAAAACGTCATTTACATTTTATGCCAGCCTTTGAGTTTTTAACAATATTATTTATGAAATTGCTTTTGAATGACATCGATTAATATTCATATTTATTTTGCTTTTGCAAATTATGAATTCTGTTGAAAATGATAACAAGAAAAAGCTTTTTTTATGTTATAAATATGTGAACAAGATGAAAAAAAAAAAAAATTATTTGACAGCATTTCTTTCACAAGACTGTGAACTAAAAGCACAATGACCTGGGGCCGAATCGCCGCATCCGTGAACGTAACGGCATTCGTATGAGAAAAAATTAATTGTATGAGAATCTCATGAGATACGAAATTAATGTCATGAGATTCTCATACGATTAATTTTATCTCATACGAATCCCGTTACGTCACGGATGCGGCGATTCGGCCCCTGGTTTTAATTTTGAAATTATAGCGAAACTGAACGAAGCTCATAAATTATTGCATACTTTTACGCTGTAAATTAAGAGCAGTGTGTTGATATTGAATGGAAATTCTCAGAAATACTTGAAAAAATTTGTATCTCTTCAAGTTTATTAAAACATTTCTTGCAGAAACTTAGCGAGACTCGTTGTTAATTCGAGCTATGTCCTGCGGATTTTTCCTCAAATTACCTTCAAGAATTTATTAAAAAATTATGATTTTTTTTTTAAACAAAAAAAAACAATATCAAAAGTAATCGAAATACCCACTTAAATAGATAGACATTAAAGAAGAATCCAGAGAAAACTGTTTGCATTAAATTGGTTTCAGTACAAAAAAAAACCGTTTTTTTCTTGTCATTCCCCAAATAAGTTCACTAATCTTTCAAAGCGAAATTTAGCAAGTTTCGAAATTTCTTAGATATTATAAAAAGTGAATTAAATAAGTTTTCTTCTCGTTGGAAGCATTGTAAGTTTTAAAAAAATTATAGAACTTAAACACAGAAATAGCATAAAAAATAAAAATATTAAAATCCTTAAGACATTACAGCAGTGATGTTCACGTAGTACCACGCGTGGCTTTATTCGATATATTTATTTTCATATGCCTCAAACATTTCGTGCAGTGCAAAACACCCGACCAAGTGGCATAAACCTACCAGCTTGAAGTTTCAGCGCCAACTGATTGAAAGAACTTCGTGCATTCGATCGTGTTTGTGTTTCGATTCTGGAATAAAGCTTTCGAGACTCACCACGCGTGGTACTACGTGAACATCAGTGGCTTATAGCAGTGTAGGGCATGATACAATTACAAGGTAGGCTCATATTGGAGAGCAGGGTGCGCTAGTTGTCAAAATCAGCTGATAGCTTTTAGTTTTTCTTTGTTGTTGTTGTTGCTTTTGTCGTTTGACGTTTGTGGCTTCTACAGCTTTGTTGTTGCAAAATTTCACAATTGAGCAGCCATTTTAAAATGAGCCTACCTTGTAATTGTATCATGGTGTAGGGCGCGTAGTGGCTCGCATGCTAGAGACTCGTAGAGACTCGTTTTCGAACTCTCTCTCTTGTCTCACATATACAAAACCCGACAAGAAGTTATTTTAATCCAGTGATGTTCACGTAGTGCCATGGTATAGTAATACAAGGTAGCATTGACAACTGCTTATTTTCTCATCTACAAGAAAACATCTCCTGCATTTGCAACTGTTTGTGCAAATGCATCTGCAGCTGCTGAAGTTGTTGTTTTTTTTCACTTCTACGTTTTCAACCTTGTTTGTGTTTTCAATGGCCGATTGTGTGCGCTCTCTTTTTGAGTATATTTTTTGACAGAAGATGTTTTCCCAAGCAACTGTCAATGCTACCTTGTATTATTATACCATGACGTAGTGCCACTTGTGGTGAGACTCGAAGGCTTCTTTCGAGAATCAAAACATGTACAAGATCAAACGCACGAAGTTCTCTCAATCAGTTGGCGCTGAAACTTCAAACAGAAATGTTCACGCCGCTTAGTGGTGTGTTTTGCACTGCACAAAAAGCTTGAGGCATATAAAAATTAATTCTTGTGCAGAATAAAAAGTATAATAATAATAATAATAATAATAATAATGATAGTGATAGTGACAATGATAATGATAATAACACTGATAATGCTAATCATAATTCTTGCTTAAATCCTGCAAAACAATTTTTGTCAGTGCAGAGAGCGAAAGAGCTACTAACATAAGTACAAAAGTTGAAAATTGTGGTCGTATGCGTAAGAAAACCTATTCCATGGTTGAATAAATAAGGTTGTCTCGGGGCTGATCGCTTTTCTTAGTACCCGCAATTGGCAAAATCAATGAAAAGCAACAACAACAACTTCAAGGGCTATGACTTCATGGGCTGACTTCAAGCCTTGACAACTAACGTTTCTGACTTTTTCGTAGTAACTCATTATGAGAAAAACAGCGCTCACTTGAGTATAGCTACACATCACCTGAGTTCGATGAATGTGCTCAATGATATTGGTGTGTTCAATGCGTAGGATTGTCTAAAAAAAATGTTTTCATTTCATTAGCATTGTGCTAGCTTATGAGTAGCTTAGCATGGAATTTACTGCAAATACTAGCTAGAAAAAATTAATTTCTCTCAACCAAGTGAACGAGCCTAATTTTATAAGGAAATGTGGGTATATGGACTATGACTTAAACTTTGTCTCCAGCTACCTCCTTGCCGTTAATTTCTACAATCATTCTTTTTAATTTTATAAAAACGGTCTTACTGGTGAAAGGAAAAGAAAGGATTAGGAAATGCTTTTCGCAAATAATAAAGGCTATTCTAAAAAATTTGTAGAGATTTGTTTTTTGTTTTATCAAACAAGAATTCTTGAAGTTGAATTTTACCTTTTATAATAATTTAAGCTGCTTAGTAATTTTGTCTTTTCTGCGAATTTTTTAACATTGTTTTACCTCTAATTCTTTTGTACTAAATTGTTTGTCTCACTCTAACGCCTGTTTTAATATGAAAACAATTTTTTTATTAATGCAGCAATGCAACAAACATATTGTGTAGCTATCTGTGTGTGTTTGTTAAGTAGCATAAAGCTCTTACGTAACAAAGAGCACACAAAGCACAAAGTAAAGAGCTTATAAAGCTTAAGCTAGGCATGCATTAGCTTAATTGGCTTTGGAATTAAAAACAGGTGTGTGCAGGGCTTGTTTAATTTTTTTTTTCATACTCAGTATTCATAAATACTGTTAGTACTGAGCAGCGGTATTTTAATGTAACATACAGTAGATGGAAAAGGTAAGTTGTCATGCAAACAGTTTATTTATTATTTTATGAATATATTTCTAATAAACTTGAAAAAAAAACATTTCTGATTTTTTTGAATTTTGCAAACAATGGCCAAACTCAAAAATCTATTAATGTCAAAATATTTTTTTTTTTAATTTGTGCTTTTATTTTGACAAATTCTAAGCACTTTTTGTTTTATATGATGTTTCCCTAAAGTGCCTTATTTTTGAATAACGTATCATTTAAGTTTGAACATTAAGGTATAATATACATACGTGTAAATTTTTCGAAAAAAACAAAATTTTTTTTTGTTTAATGTGTTCTTTATAGCTTTAAGAATATATAAACACATTTTTAAATCGATATTAAAAAAGAAAAATAAGTTATAACGGGTTTTGTTTACCCATGTCTAACCTCCATACAACGTAAATAAAAAACTTTAAACGCGATTTCCTCGAAACTAGTTTTTTTAAACTATAGTTCGATAGATAACTCGAAATTTATTGGTTCAATTTCAATGGTTTTTTTTTTTGCATTTTGTTCATTTTTTTGTCCTTTAAGCATCCCCCTTCAATTCAAGTATCTATTTCTTTTTTTTATAAATAAAAAAGCGCCCGAAAATGTATCTATTTTTTTAACTTTTTACTTCAACTTCCGCCATAATTAAAATAAAAAACCCCGGGGATCTCGCATAGGGGGGATGCTTAATATATGGTCTGTGCTATAAAATGTCATTTGATTTTTTTGTTTCCGATATGTGGGAAAGGCCATATCCATCGAACCGTTTTAGATGTTTTTTTGCAATGCCATTTTCAGCGCCCTCTATATAAAAGCCAAAACTGTGTATAAAAAAAAAAATTTTAAAGTATTTTTTATGTACAATAACCTGTATAAATTTAAAAAAAAATAATAACTTCTTATATCTAAAAAATATTATACCTTAAACATTTTTTTGACCCAATTTTGCTGATAAGGGTTGACTTTCTAGAAAAATTTACTCTTTAAATAATATTTTTATGTAAGGAACAAGATTCTATCATTAAATAGAACATAAAAAACTAACCTAAGCCAATTTTTTTTTAAGTTTCCTTTTTTTGCATAGTCATTGTCCAAAAAAGTGGCTAAAACATCTCTTAACTATAAAAAATTTTAAGAGCACCAAACGGCGGCAAAAAAAAAATTCAAGAAAAATTTAAGCCGCCGTGGAACTTTTTATCTCAAAAATTCAGACTTTTAGGGGGGGGGGGGGACGATTTGATAAAGAACGCCCCATATTTATAAGAGAGAGTTCTTTTCCAAAGCTCACGGAGTAAGCTTTGGAGTCAACTGCAGAGCATTGAGAGCAATTGAGAGCGAAGGCATATGTAACAACACAAAACGCAACAACAAAGCAAACGCAAGAGACAAAGACAGAAACAAAAAATAAACTTTAAGTGTAGTGGTGCCCATAATCGTTTATGATGCCTTAAATCAGCGATGCCCACAAAAAATATCTTCAAAAACTTCAACTTTTATTGGCATGCTTGTAATCAGCTATGGTCACAGAGCAAGCTTTGGAGCCAGCTGAGTGCAATTGAGAGCAAAGGCTTATGTAGCAACACAAAACGCAACAACAAAGAAAGACAAACACAGAAACAACACAGAAGCTTTAAATGTAGTGGTGTCCATACCCGCTTATAATTCACAACATGTTTACATGAAAACTTGTTTAAAATGGTGCGGATTAATAAACTATGGCATGGTTCTAATTCACAGTGCTTTTACTCGAAAAACAGCATGCGATGTAGCTGTAGTAATTCCATGTAGGGTGTCAAGAGTTAAAATTATTTCAACTTGCACTACAACTACCACTACGAGCCACAGACGAGTACGTCTAGTAGTAACTCATTCTGGGTGATTCAGTTCATTTAGTACCTAAAATTTAACTTTTGACAGCTCATACTACATACCACAAGCTACACCATTCTGGTTTCCCAGTTCCTTTACTGGAAACATGTAAGTCCAAGATGCGATGGAAACATATAAGTCCAAATAGAGTACCAGATAAGACACAGCAACTTCGAAAAATTTTCTTTATTTAAGTAAACAATTTGCTGAAAACTGAAATAATTTTCTGCGATTGCTTATCAGCCATTCCATTTTGAACGTATCACTCATACGGGTTGGCCACCTCCGATTTTGCTCAAACTTTCAGAATTGAATCTTCTTATAAATTAAAAACACTAATTTGAGTAAAAAAATTTTTACATTTTTTTTCAAGTTTTTACGTAACATTCAAATTTCGTCAAAATGAGAGAAAAAGTGAAATTGCCTTACTCTTGAAAAATCATATATTCAACAAAACTAACTCGATTTTTACGTTTGAGGTACTTTCGAAAAGACAATAAATAGTTGTTTTTTTTTTAAATATAAAAAAAACAAAATTATTTTTTTAAGTTTCTTAACTTCAAGGTCAAATTTTGGAAGTCACAAAAATAGGATTTTTCCCCACTTAAAAAATTGTAAAAAAATATTTTCAGAAAGTTCATTTTATTACCTTTAAATTTGTCAAAAATCATGAGGGTGTTATTTTTCTTTCTATTTTAATAATTTAATTAATATTTTTTAAACGACCACCTACCGTACTACTTCCATACAACCATACTATGTACATTAGACTGTACCTCAAAAAAAAAGTGCGCCGTATAACAGCGAATATCACGCATTTTTGCAAGACAATTACGAAAGAAAATTTTTTTTTTGACCGAACGTAGGGGTCGCACATTGACATATTTCTTCATATCTCTGGTGTTTCCAGTCGGATTTTAAAGTTTGGTATATCAATGTTTTTGTCTCAAGGAGACCAATATCTATAGAAGTCATTGACCTCAGGTGCACCGTTCTAGTTTTTACTCTACAGATATTTTTTTTTATTTTGGAGAAAAAATAATTGGTCTCTTTCAGATAAAAACGTCGATATGTCATTCAATATGATCAGACTTTTAATACCGATGATATGATGAAAATGAAAAAAGGAAGCCCTACGTTTGGCAAACAATACTCAAAAATGTTTAAAAAATAGTTCTGCTGGAAATATCGATATACTTTTGAGCAAAAAATTAATGATATTTTAAGAGCTTTATTTTTTTGATATTAGGGTGGTGCATTAGGATGGTAGGAACTGAGATCTGCAGGGTAAGTGGCAGAACGGTGCACCTGAGGTCAATGACTTCTATAGATGTCATATTGGTCTCCTTGAGACAAAAATATTGATATACCAAACTTTAAAATCCGACTGTAAACACCAGGGATATGAAGAAATATGTCAATGCACGACCCCTACGTTCAGTCAAAAAAAATTTTTGTTCGTAATTGTCTTGCAAAAATGCGTCATATTCGCTGTTATACGGCGCACTTTTTTTTTGAGGTACAGTCTAACATACATAGTATGGTTGTATGGAAGTAGTATGGTAAATGGTTGTTTAAAAAATATTAAATAAATTATTAAAATAGAAGGAAAAATAACACCCTCATGTTTTTTTGCAGATGGAAAGGTAATAAAATGAATTTTCTTACAATATTTTTTTTCAATTTTTAAAGTGGGGAAAAATCCTATTTTTATGACTTCCAAAATTTGACCTTGATGTTAAGAAACTTAAAAAAATAATTTTGTTTTTTTTATATTTTAAAGAAAAACAACTATTTATTGTCTTTTCGAAAATACCTCAAACGTAAAAATCGAGTTAGTTTTGTTGAATATATGATTTTTCAAGAGTAAGGCAATTTCACTTTTTCTCCCATTTTGACGAAATTTGAATGTTACATAAAAACTTGAAAAAAAATGTAAAAATTTTTTTACTCAAATTAGTGTTTTTATTTCATGAGAAGATTCAATTCTGAAAGTTTGAGCAAAATCGGAGGTGGTCAACCCGTAATGTACGTTTTTTTTATGCGTTTAATTTGGAATGGCTGTTATGTTAAGCAAGGAATATTTAACAAGATATATTTCGTATATTCGAGTAATTTTTTTATGATCGGTTATTTGACATCTTTGCTGAATCAAGCTAATTGTTCTCAATTCATGGAAATTATTTTAATTTTCATCAAATTGTTTACTTGATTCAAGGAAATTTTTCTCACTTCAAGCAAATATTAGACTTGAATATAGAAAAAGTATTCTTGAGTTTTAAGCAAATATTTCTTGAATTAAACATTTTTTTTTTCTTAATATTTAAATTTGCTCAATTCTACAAAAGTTGTACTTGTATTAAGAAACTCAAACATAGAATGCTTGATTTTTTCTCTCCGTGCACGAAGAAAGTTGCTGTGGCTTTCCACCACGCTTAGAACATCCTACACATGTTCCACTTGATAGCCCTTTCCTTCCCACTAATCTATCACCCCATTTCGAACCAAGGCAGACTTGACTGAATAGGTATTCCACCTTAAATCCTTGGTTTAAACTAAAAAAAAAAAAAAAAAAAAAATTGGAAATGTTGATGCACAAAAACAACATGCAGTTGAGCAGTGATCGATGATACGTACATGTAATAAAAAGCGGTTATAAGTAGGAGTTAAACTGCAAACTGAATTCAACGAATGCATTAAAACAAACATCAAAATATTAAAGTTGTTGTAAAGAGTGGAAAGAGTTGGGCGCTGGGCATCGCTGCTTTTAATTAGAAATGAGACATTCTTGGAAAAATATGGGAAATTAGAATAAAAAAAGAAACAATATCCACCCAGTGAGTGGATTCAGCGCCATTAAACAACATAATAAACGCAAAATTAATAAAATTAAACAAACACTTCATTAAAAGTTGATAGCAAGCTATAAAATACAGCTAGAAAGCTACAACAACAACAAAAACGCAGCGGAAAAACTGTGATAATTCTTACGACGTTGCTAGCTAAAGCAAGAAATTTAAATAAATAAATAAATAAAAAATAACAACAACAACAACAACAACAACAACAACAACAACACAACTAACTGGGAAAAAATTTTATGCGTGTGAGTTGAACAATTTTTATGCACGCAATGAAACAATATTTATAGCTCATATATTTCAGCAACAACAACCAACAACCAAAACAACAACAACAACAAGAATAATGGTGGGAAAATGCGCAAGTTTACAAACTAATCAAATAATAATTTATGCCAGCAGGCAGCTTAAATAAAGCTCTTCAAACACCTAGCCAGCTAACGTCCAACAGAGCCAACAGCCACCACTAACCGGCAACCCACGAACCACTTCTATGACCTCGACTGTGCTGAGCACAAATTATCCACATGACGTTTATTTGCTTTCTCTCTCTCTCTCTCTCTCTCTCTCTACCTCTATCTCACTCGCTCTTTTTCAACGCAACGCGTGAGCAACTTAGCCAAGTTATAATAATAAAATAATAATAAAAGAAAAAATGAGCTTCAAAAACTTTTCGCATTGATTTTATGTACCGGCCTAAGTCAGTTTTGCATGCAGGCGTCTCTTAATGCCACGCCTCTAGGAGCGAAAAAAGAGCAAAGCATAACATAAAGTAACGAAATTACTAAATGTTGGAACTTAATTATAATTATGCGCTTGTCTAGCTACGTTTATTTAAGTTAACTTATTCTAAGTTACTTATTTTTTTTTTTTTTTTTTCTGCTCATTGTCTTTTCTTCGGAATTTGTCGCTTGTGTTTTTGTTTTTTTTTCTTCCGTACAATTTGGCCAACTTAAAATGAGCGGAACTGTTTTATTGTCAATGTTGCTCTTGCTAAAAGTTTAGCTCATGTCCTGGTTTTTGTCTGTATTTGTCTTATCTCAGCTGGCCTCTACCTAATCGCTATGTTTTTAACTAAATAAAAGAAAACTTGTTAGTATTCAAGAAAGTTTTTGGCGTATCTGCGGAAACATGTGTGTCCTGACTTTATGGAATATTTTGGTTTTTTTGGACCTTCTAGTGAACTCTAGTTAATGTGTCTGTGTGTGTGTATGGGGGGAGGGGGGGGGGGCATGTGTGTTTGTGTTATTAATGAGCACAAGAGGGTAAACTAATAACGTTTACTTTTCATAACATTTAATTACACTTAATTACATATCCTGTCAGAGTTTGATTTTCTTGGCCTTTCATTGTTGTTTTATTTTTTTTTTTGTTATTTTTTATAGAACAACAGTAATTAATGCTTTTCTATAGTTTGTTGATATTTTCTTGCTTTTTGAAGAAAACAAAAAAAAAAAAAAACACCGCTTGTGACATTGACAAGTTCTTGAAATTAGTTTTTAATGTTGTTGCCATTGCAAATTGGGCGCAACGGCTCTAAAGAGATTCCTGATATATTTTCAGCATTAATTATTTATTTCTTCAAAAATTGTCTGTAACAGAAAGTTACATTCTTGCCAATGGTATGAGTTTTTGACAAGATGAAGTTACGTTTTACCGCGCAGGTTTCCAAAAAAGTTGAAAAAAGCATTTTTTCAAAATTCATCGGCTTTACATTGAATTGTTACTCGCTGAGTATAAAAGCTATGATTAAAAACATGGTAAGGTTGATTTTTTGACTTCATTATAAGAAAACAAAAAAGTTCAAAACGTCATCGGAACGCGATGGGAGCTGCTTAAGCAACGCAACTGAGAATTTATTACATGGACTCTCGCTGAATATTAGTGCTAAGATAAAAAATATGATACACCAATAAAGGGCTACTCTAATACCTTGCAAAAAAATTAAATAAAAAATTCCTGACTTCATGGGGACACAGAAAGAGCCTCTCAAAGATTGACATTGCAACATTCATGCAACGGCGTTGCATTGAATTTTTACTCGGTGAGTATATAAGCTACGATAAATGTTTAAAAATGAAAATGAAGGATTTATACTTGGCATTACGACAAAAATAAAAAAAATTATTCCGACGTTATTAGGTAGTGAAGATAGGAGTTTATGTAACAAAAATGTAATATCGTTGCATGGAATTATTACTCACTCAGGAGACGTGCTACGGTAAAGTTTGTTTTACGACAGCATTGATGTGTTAGTACGCCTCACAACTCTCACAACTCAAATACAAAAAAAAATTCTTATCGTCATGATTTCAGGGTGGCAACCACATAATGCAGTAAAAATGCTACAAACATGAAAAAAGTTGCATGCAATTTTAACTTAGTGACTACAGGCGTAACGATAAATTTTAAGAAACGAAAATGAGGGTGAAGTTTTCGGGCACACGATAAAAATAAAAAAAAAAATTGATGGCGTCATGAGGCCCCTCAGGGAACCGCCTAATGTGACGCATATGCATCCCTTTTTGCATATTAAATTATATTCTTGCACTAATACACTACTGAAATCTAAAACGTCAAAATTACTAGTTGTCAAAATTTCAGTTGCTTGGGAAAACATCTCCTGTCAAAAAAAGCTCAAACCTGTGTTAGATAACACGGGCGCATAGGTCAGACGTAGAATACATTAGTCATTAACAGCCTTATTCAATAGATTTCCTTAAACAACCATTTTTTCATTCGCTGCTTATGTTTGTAAGGTTTGTGTCTGAACTATAGTAAATCTCTACAAAAATTAAGAATGGCAGCCGGAAAAAAAATGCTTCAAAGGGCGTATATGGAGCATGTCTTTGATATTAAAAGAAAAGACAAACAAAAATCATGGTTGTATTTACGTAACCTTTAAACGCCAATTTCGGCGTTTAAGTTACGCAGCTCTTAAACAACTACGAAAAATGTTTATGAATAACGTTTTCTTGCTTAAAGCCCGTTTAAAGTTACGCTGCCTCTAAAATGTGTTTATGAATAAGGCTGTAAGACATTGAGGATGTCTTAAAGACGTGGCCAACTGGGTAAGCACAATTTTGTTTCTCTGCTTCGCTTATCAATGTTGTGTATGTACACATCGTTCGCTACTTGGTCATTATACTTCTTCTCTTTCTCACACTGGTTCTGTGATGAACACACAGATAATCGTACTGCTCTTACACATGATGTTATAATATTGGGTGTTTTTTTTAGGGGTTTGTTTTTCGAATAGAGATAAAACTGGCATTTTGTGGTCAAATCTGGCAACTCTAATGTCATTTATGTTCAGTTCGGTTTGCCATTTCATCATGAACAGGTTGACAAAAGAACAACGCTTGCAAAGCGTGCAAATTTATTTCGAAAATAATGGTTCAGTTCGCGAAGTTTACCGCAAGCTCCGTCCATTTTATGGCCGACATAATCATCCATCAGAGCAATTAATTCGGTTAACCATGGGTCGTTTTCGCACTACGTTTACTCTATGTGATAATACGCATCCGCAGAGACGTCGAACAGTGCGCACCGAAGAAACAATTGCCGCTGTAGAGCAAAATGTTGAAGAGGACCCGAATGAATCGATTCGCCACCGTGCACAGCAATTGGAGCTTTGTCCATCAACTTTATGGAAGATTTTGCGCAAAGATCTTGGCTTGCGACCTTACAAGATCCAGCTTGTGCAAGAATTAAAGCCGCGAGACCATGCAATGCGTCGTGATTTTGGTGTATGGGCCGAAAATGAGATTGATCTCGATGCTGATTTTCATCGCAAAATTTTGTTCAGTGATGAGGCTCATTTTTGGTTGAATGGCTACGTCAACAAGCAAAATTGCCGCATTTGGAGTGAAGAGAATCCACATGAGATCCTTGAGACGCCATTACATCCACACAAACTGACTGTTTGGTGTGCTCTATGGGCTGGTGGAGTCATTGGGCCATACTTCTTCCGAAATAATGCTGGAGAGTCAGTTACCGTTAATGGAGACCGGTATAGAGCCATGATAACCGACTATTTTGTTCCCGAATTGGATGGCATGAATGTGGATGAGTTGTGGTTCCAACAAGACGGCGCTACATGCCACACAGCGCACGTCACAATCGATTTATTGAAGGAAACATTCGATGAGCGCATAATTTCGCGGAATGGACCTGTCAATTGGCCACTAAGATCGTGTGATTTGACACCATTGGATTATTTTCTTTGGGGATATGTGAAGTCGCTCGTCTACGCCAGCAAACCAGAAACGTTAGGGGACTTGGAGGCCAACATTCGTGGGGTTATTGCCGACATACGGCCCCATATGCTCGAAAAAGTGGTTGAAAATTGGACCTGTAGAATTGGCTTTATTCGAGCCAGCCGCGGCGGCCACATGCCCGAAATCATATTTAAACATTAATGGCATAAAATTATCCTTCCAATAAAGCCAAATTGATGGACATTAAAACGATTTTCTTATGTTTTATTTCAATTCGAAGTTCTATACCTCTAAAAAAAACACCCTTTACATAAAATACAAAGCATATGAAAATTAATACAAAATTTGAAGGAGTTAAATTTTGGTTTACTTATAGAATCAAAAAAATTATATGTAGCAATATGATTATTTAAATACAAATCAAAAGAAGACATATTAAATATGTTACGACCATACTTGAATTTTCTTCAATGCATGCATAAAGTATTAAAAACTTATAATGAAAGTTACAAACATTTTCTCAAAATGTTGTGCTCCAGATCAACACCCCCGTATAACGTCCCAGCAGTTATTTTGGAGTCAATTGAAAAAGTGAACTAGTTCATTTCTAGCGCAGTTCGCAGTAGCTCTGAAAAAGTACAAAAGGCTTTCAGTGTAGAACAGTTATCTTTGCTTTTGTTTTCAAAAGTATTGCTGACAAAAATAAACGCGTTCTGGCTACTTTTTAAAATTTGCTGCGCACAAGAAAAAATAATAAAAAAAAAATGTTTATAGACAAAATGTTATATAGACAATGTCTGGATTGTGGATGGAAAAGATGGTACAAATGAGATCTTTAGGACCTTTCCATTGCACTAAATTCTTACACTTTTGATATGTTCACTTCAAAACTAGTTAAAAAAGAACCACTTTCAGGCTACTGCGAAAGCAACCAGTTTAAAAATGTTCCTAATGCAACTAGTTCAAATATAGGGAAAAAGGAGTGTTTCTGGGGACAATTGTCTTTTCCTATGACATCAACCCGCAAAAAGCGTTAGTTCGTTCAATGTTAAAGGGTATTGTAGTGGAACTAGTACTGGTCCTTTTTGGAACTAGTTCAGAACTATTTCAAATTTGGTCCACTTTTCTGCTGGGTTTGGAGTCAATTGAAAAAGTGAACTAGTTCATTTCTAGCGCAGTTCGCAGTAGCTCTGAAAAAGTACAAAGGCTTTCAGTGTAGAACAGTTATCTTTGCTTTTGTTTCCAAAAGTATTGCTGACAAAAATAAACGCGTTCTGGCTTCTTTTTAAAATTTGCTGCGCACAAGAAAAAATAATAAAAAAAAAATGTTTATAGACAAAATTCTTTCTGGATTGTGGATGGAAAAGATGGTACAAATGAGATCTTTAGGACCTTTCCATTGCACAAAATTCTTACACTTTTGATATGTTCACTTTAAAACTAGTTAAAAAAGAACCACTTTAAGGCTACTGCGAAAGCAACCAGTTTAAAAATGTTCCTAATGCAACTAGTTCAAATATAGGGAAAAAGGAGTGTTTCTGGGGACAATTGTCTTTTCCTATGACATCAACCCGCAAAAAGCGTCAGTTCGTTCAATGTTAAAGGGTATTGAAGTGGAACTAGTACTGGTCCATTTTGGAACTAGTTCAGAACTATTTCAAAGTTGGTCCACTTTTCTGCTGGGAATATTGAAAACGTTGAAGTGAAAAAAAAAACAACAATCTCATGATGCAACTACAGGGTAAGCTCATTTTTCAGCTTTTACAGGGTAAGCTTTGTTCATCTGTCAATATCAAGTGAGCGTAAACCGCTCAATCGAGGTATTATAAAATATTTTCGCTACCTAAAATGGCGACCGCTCAGGCAACATGTTGTGTGAGGGCTTTGTACTACATACCATTCAGCCGGAAAGTTGAGCAACAGTTGCGTAGAAAGCGACTGATTTTGATAACTAGCACACCCTGCTCTCCAATATGAGCCTACCTTGTATTTGTATCATGAACAACCTCAGCAGCTGCAGATGCATTTTCACAAACAGCTGTTTTTGACATGAGATGTTTTCTTGTAGAAGAGAAAGTAAGCAGTTGTCAATGCTACCTTGTATTATTATACCATGGGTTCAACATGTTGGACGACAAAGTCGGATGGAAAACTAACGGTAAAATTTTATTGAGCTTTCGAATGATCCAACAGTTGAACAATGCTTAATTCCATGATGAATTCCCTTTCCACTCAGCCTTTGTCCACAAATTTTATTATTTAAACAGCACGCTTTTATTTTTAACCGATGCAACTCTGGTTCCTTCAAAACTAGCTCTTCTCATTGTACATAATATGCGAGGACCAATGCGTGCGTGATTACGTTATTTTATCGCATCGCATCCATGGTATAATAATACAAGGTAGCATTGACAGTTGCTTGGGAAACCAGCATCTGTCAAAAAAAAAGTCAATAAAGAGAGCGTTCAATTATTGCTTATGTTTTCTTCATTGTTTATATTTCAGAGCTTGCAAATAACCGCACATTTGATAACAAAATATTGTATATTTTATTTTATTAATAGTGAGTTATTATTACTAGAACAAAGATAATTTGTAAACTTAATGTTATTAAGCATGGGCGTCCGCAGGAATTTTTCGAGGGGGGGAAGAGGTATGCATTCGTGTGCACGTTTATGAAAATGAGCCTGGAATGTTACCTATGAAATTTGATTGCCTGAGATTTTGGCAAACTATGTAAACACTGTTATTATATGAAAATTTATATTTTTCAATTGAACTTCCAGTATAACGAACTTTTGGTTTACAAAAGAATATTTACATCTATTAAATGTATTTAAAAATATTTAAAATAGTTTTCATATGTTTTTAAATATAGTTAAAGATCCGTGCAGACTGAAGAAGATATTTTCAAGGTATTTATTTTATTTTATTGTCATCTAAAATACCTTTTTTGATTTTTTTCTTTTGTTTGTATGAATGTGTGTGTGTAGAATATTTAAAAAGAGTGCATAATTCTCTTGTTTTTGAGTCTTAAAACTTTTTTATATTCGTTTTTCTTGAATGCTCGTTCAGTTATGAACAGAGCAACATGCTTAATGTTTTTTAATGTACTAGTTATTACCGTCTAGAATTTTCAAAAAATTAATTTTTGTTTTTTTACATTTTCAGATTCTTCATACCTTCAATAATAACTGTCTAAAATATTAAATCGAAATTCGAAGCCAGCGCCGAGATATAACGACTCAATTGAAGCGCGCTCTCGGCTCGCAGGTGTAAAAAAACTTCACAAGCATTTTTCTCGAATTTAGGTTTTTTAACTGGCGGACAGCTAATCTCCGGATCTACTAGGCCGTCTTTAATAAACTTTGCAGCATTTTGTTTGTTTTTATATCCTGTGTGTTAGTTTACCACAATTTGACCACAAAAAAAAATTATAAAATGTTTGAGTCTGAAAAATGGTCGAAAAAAGCCGATTTTAGAAAAAAATTTTCATATGTCCGCCATTTTTTTATTTTTAATGTTTTTTCATGCCGCCATGCAGCAGTGTTTTTTTGAGAAGAAAATTTGATCGCCCTATATTAAATGTATAATTAATAGAAAATAAAAATAAAAAAATTTTTTCGTAATCTTCAGGAACTGTTTAATACTGTAAAAAAAGTTTGATAACCATATATAATAAAGAAAGTGAAAAAAATTGTTGAATATATGTTATTTTTTAGCATTCTAGACGGTAATAGTACCTTAATTAGACATAAAAGTTTTATATAATTTTAAAAATTTCTTTTGATTAGCCTTAGTTTTTTTCGAATTTGTAACATTCAGTCTATAGAGGGTCGATGGAATAATTTTTATTTTTAAATCCTTCTGATGAGTGGTTGGTACCACCCTTACTTGGTGGTAAGTGAAAAGAATTCTTAAAGGAAACGCACGCGCCTACACGGCTTTAACCAGGCATTAGGTAATAGGTCGTTTTCCACTTTTTTCATCGGGTTGAATATCTTTTTATATTTTTTCGGCTTCCTTAGTTCCTATTGGTAAGCTCCCACTTAGCAATGGGAAAATCCTATCCTAATTTTTGTTAGCTACAACTTTGCCAAAGACAATAAGCCGATATTTCTATTTCTGACGGAGTTATTGAAGAAAAACTGATAGTCCCTTTTTTTTTTTTGCAAAATCACTAAAACACACAATATAAAATGGACCATAAGAATGAAACGGGCGCCAAACTCGCGAAACCGCGCTAGGGTTATACTCACCACTGATCATAGCATCGAACCTATATAGTGGCATGCTGTTATTTTGTTCACTGTTACACAGTGTTATTATTATTTATTATACATTGTTTACTATTTATAGCACATTATTTATTTTTTCTCGTTAGTTACTAATTTCTAAATTTCGTACCACCTAAGAAATCAGAACTTAAGAGTTTAAAACTTTGTAACATATAAACAAAAATGTAACATATACATACACATAAGAAATAAAAATATATAAAATTTTTCAGTTGAGAGGGAGGCAACTGCCCCCTGTACCCCCCTGTGTACGCCCTTGTTATTAAGTGCAAACATAAGAAAAAGGTTGAAAACGTTTAAGTGCAGCAACCTCAGCAGCTGCAGATGCATGTGGACGAAATTAAAGAAGTTTTCAATTAAAATTATATCATCACGGCTGGAAAACGTTTAACACATATCACACATAATTTTTTCACAATTTTCATTATTATAATTGTTTCTTTAACGCACATATTTTGTGAAATTTATTTATTTTTACATTCGTTTAATTTTTGTTGCACAAACAACTGTTTTTTTGACAGATGCTGGACAGATGCTGGTTTACTTGTTGCTGAGAAAATCAATACTTATCAATGCTACCTGTATAATTGTATTTATCATGCATCGCATCCTCGCATCGCACTCTCGCACTATTGTACTTCAGGCTTCTTTAGTCTCGTGCCCACTCAAAGAATATAAACATGTGTGACTAATTTTATAATCTCACAACCTACTTGTTAAGCGAAAAAAAAATATTATTTGTGATTAATTGTGATTAATTGTAATTGATTTTGAGAGGTAATATTTAATGTGTCTGGCTTGAAATTAATTTCAATGCACATGGAACACAGAACTTATTCCCCATATGTTAGATGAGCACATGTGTCAGAATTTGAATTATGTGCCGTTATGCTTAGTGACATTATTTATCGTCTTAAATGCCAATATTTGCTTGGCACTTAAAGGAGACTCATAAATATTGAATTTTTTCCGTTTTTGTTTTTCTTTTCGCTCACATCATTGTACGCACTCGTATCTTGCTACATCAAATATTCATGGCAATGTTATGCCATCATCAGTATCACCATTATCAGTGGCTATAAAAAATTTAAATTGAATACATATCTCTCCATAAAAGTCAGCTAAACACTTTTAAGAGCAACAAAAACTTGGATTTCTTCAAACACATGCAGATGACTTTGAATATTATTGAATGAAATATATGATGAAAAGTTTTGTTATTTTCTTTTTTTTTTTTGTTTTGCTCTAAAACTAACTAATTATGCCCATATGAGTCGAATATAAATCTCCCAAATTCAAATATTACCATCATATATCATAAGAATACAGCAGCTGCAGCAGCCTGGCACAGCTATTACTGCCACGTTAATTAAAACAACTTAATGACCCATTAGGAATTTGAGCTGGCAACAAAGGCTCAAAAATATAAACTTACAAAACCCAAAGCACGCAATTTAACAAGATTTTAATATATAAATAATACCTACGTAAAATATTTCAATAAAAAAAAAATTAACAAAAAGAAAATAAATAAATTGTTAACAAGAATTCATTTTTATGGCAACGACGAAGCTCATAAAACAGCATTAAAACCATTTTAATGACATTCTAAGTCGTATACAAAATGAATGGCAATGCCGGAAAAGCAGTTGCTAGGTTGCAATAATAAGCATTTATTTTCGTTTTTTTTTTCTTTCTTGTTTTACCATCTTATTTTCTGCTTTGTAATATTAATTTAAATTCCTGCGCTGATATTTTATGACATAAGCTGTACATCTTACATTTCACGCATATTTTTTTTTTTTTTTTTTTGGTAAGAACTCTCTTAAATTATACTCGTATCCTACTTACCAAGCAACATAAGCAGCAGCAGGTGGCTGCTCAGCAGTAATCCAAAGCGGCGTAAATAATCCATCAACATGACTGAATTGGAATTTTTTTATATTTTTTATTAGATGCTCAAGATTGAGTTTATACGTCAGGAACAGCTGTATTTTTTTTTTGTTTTTTTTTTTTTGTTTTGTTCAAGTACTGAACATATGTGTCTCAATTCTTTAAGAATTTTTCATTAGTTCCCGTTTTTTATGGTGTGCGTTTAATTTTTATGACTTTGCTGAAGTCGTTGAACGCTGAGCCAATAGCCGACATTGCTAGGCATTTATCGAAGTATCTAGCAGCTGTTCAATCATATCAAATTCTCATGAAGATATAAGCACAGCAATCTGTAGGAAAAATATAAGAAGGAGAGCTCAATTAGTTAAATTAAGTGTTGAAGAAGGTTTATATATTAACATGTGATTTTTTTATTCAAGAGTGAAATGGTAAGCATCCCATTTTAAGCTTAATTTTAATATTTGAATGAGAATAAATAAAGGAGGGTCAATGGAATCATGAAAAGGATTTTTGGTATATTCAAACTAACTATTTCTTTAAAATTTTTTTGTATAAATATTAAGGCAAAAATTTTGTTTTTAGCAATGAAAACAAAAGTGTTGTTGAGAAGTTTTTGGACTACATATCTCTTTTTTTTTATGTTAGCTTCGAAGCAAGGATTTAGGTGCAATATCTATTCAGTGAAGTCTACCCTGATTCGAAATGGACAATAAATTTGTTAGAAAAAAGTAAATCAAGTAAAAAGATGTATGGGATATGAATTTGAATCTGAGGCAATATTGCCTTTATGTCAGTCATTTCAAGTTAGTAAGCGATCCTCTCCTCTAACTTCTCTACCACCAACTACAACTTCAAGTCGCAAATATTGTTGAAATTTCACTTGCAGTTGATTAGAAATGAGTAGAGAAATGCAAAAACGTTAAAGCGTAGAACCATGGCCTGGCCGGGATTCGAACCCGGAACCTGTGGGGTGGCATTCAAGCACGCTACATACTCAACTACCGAGGTCACCAAGGTATTTCTTACGACCAAAACGCGTATTATTTCTCAACATAGTCTCCTTTTAGATCGATACATTTATTCCGGAGTTTTTTTTTTATTTCTTCCAATACAATAGGAAGGATAAATAATAGGTTTTATCAATGTTCTCAAAATAGACCTCTTCAAACCTATAACCTATAACCCAAACCTATAGCCGCCGAGTCATTATTTAGCTTTGGAATATAGAAAATAATCGAAGGAGGCTAAATTTGAAGAATAAAATGGATGGGATAGCAGTTCGTAGGCCAATTTACGGATTTTCGCTATGGCGACTAAAGACGTGAGCGCAGTGCATTTTCATGGTGGGAGAGCATTTTTTTCCTTACCTTAATATCCTTATTTTTTCAAAATTAAGATATTTTAACAATAGGGTTGCCACCTAATAACATATTTTTTAAGAGTTTTAAACATTAGATATCTTACAGTTTTAGGGGGTCGCTGATTTCGAATCTAATGTCAGAATTTTAAAATTTAAGATGGCTAATAGGGTTGCCACCTATTTTTTTCTTCTTATGAATTCGTTGCTGGGGCGAACACTAGGTAAAAATGGGTCTCTGTATCCGAATCCGTTGTCAGAATTTCAAAATTGTGAAATTTGGCAACCCGAGGATACCTAGTGTTCGCCCCAGCACCGAATTCGTAAAAATAAAAAAAAATAAGTGGCAACCCTATTCAGCCAATCAGCCATCTGAAATATTTAATTTCTGATATCAGATCAGCGACCCCCTAAAACTATTGGATAATGTTTAAAACTCTTAAAAAAGCACATTATTAGGTGGCAACCCTATAGGGTTACAAATTTCACAAGTTTTAAATTCTGAAAACGGATTCGGATTCAGCAACCCATTTTTACCTAATGTTCGCCCCAGCACCGAAATTGTAAAAATAAAAAAATAGGTGGCAACCCTATTAGCCATCTTAAATTTTAAAATTCTGACATTAGATTCGAAATCAGCGACCCCCTAAAACTGTAAGATATCTAATGTTTAAAACTTTTAAAAAATATGTTATTAGGTGGCAACCCTATTGTTAAAATATCTTAATTTTGTAATTCTGACATCAGATTCGGATTCAACGACCCATTTGTACCTAATGGTAAAACAAAAAATGGTTTTTGCATTGATGTTAAAAAAGTTAGTGAATTATGACTTTTCTTTAGACATGTCAATACTTGAAATTTTTGTAATAAAATTCTCTATCACATAAGAGGGCTAACTTTTTCTCTCCGATATAATTATTTTGAGATATAGGGCTTCAAACATAAAATATATTTATAAAAAAACGAAAAAAGTGATTTTTTTTACCTGTTTGAGGTCATAACAGCCATATCACTGATGCTATTTGCACATATTATTCCTTCAAATTTTCATCTTACCCTCCTCTATTACATGCAATTTAATTAAAGTTCATTGACTGAACATGTAAGTTTTTACAAGCATTTATGTGAAGTATGTGTTCCCAATAGTGGATTTTTTTAATTTTACCATTTATTTAAAAAATTGGGGCCAATCGAAAAAAACCATTACGATATTCGGGTTCTATGGAAAATTTTATTACAAAAAATGTTATCGCAATTCGTTGTGGGTAAAATTTTTTGAAATTTGTGGAGTAGTGTTATTAAACCAGACGGTCTGGCCATTGGGGTATAGTGGCACGTATGGTTTCCATTGGTATTGATGACGCTGCTGTAATTAGCGCTTGCTTGAGACTTTCCAAATTTCGCTGGCAAACTTTGCAAGCCATACCCTCTAGCTCCGACCATAATTTGTAATCAAGAGGATTTAAGTCTGGGCTTCCTGAAGGCCAATCTTAAGCAGAAATAAAAGCTGGAATATTCTGGCGCAACCACTCTTGCGTTGTTTTAGCTTTATGAGCTGGTGCAGAGTCTTGTTGAAAGACCCAGTGTTCTCCATCGAAGAGCTCAGTTGTTAAATTTTTAATAGAGTCTTCCAAGATATCTTGTTGGTACACTTTTGCTCCAGTTTTTACACCTTTTTCACAAAAATGCAGGGATGTGACGCCTTTGCACGATACTTCCCACCAAACCTTGACGTATGCAGGATGATGACCTCTGTGAACCTTAGGTACTGTATTTTTTGCTTCCTGGAATGTTCTAGCATAGGCTTTGTCATTTTGTTTATTAAAAACTTTCTCCACCGTAAAAACTTTTTCATCAGTAAACATAATATTTTTATGGCCATTCCTTGCATGCCACTGCAATAGTTACTTTCATCTTTCCAATCTTACTTGCTTTAACCGTGGAGGTAAAAGAGGACTCCTTCGAAAAGCTTTCATATGAAGGTCATCACGGTTAAGTCTGACATGGATCTGGTAGACATATTCATCTCTCTAGCCATAATTTTCTGCTTCCTTAAGAGATTTCGGCAATTCACTGACGTACTGCTTTTATGGCTCCAGTCGTACGAATAACACACGGACGTTCACTTCTGGTCCTGTTTTTTACTTGAGATGATTCTAAAAACTGATTAATGGTACGATACACAAACATTCTTTATATGTTGAGTTTTTTGAACAACGTGAATATCTGACTCGAACTATTTTCACAGCGATACGATTTTCTTTTTCGCCCCACTCCATATTAAAGAGTGAAAATCTAAACCAAACTGATATAAATTAAACTTACAATGAAATATTTGAATAACAAAAATTATAACGGCACTTTTTATTTTGAAATTTCAACGGCAACTGCTTGAGAAGTCTTGTAACAGAACTTATGGCACGACTACACTAAGAGCAAAAAATATTAAATTTATCGAAAAACTTTTTTCGATATGTTATTTATGGTTGGTTATAGTTCTCGTTTGGTTTTTGTAATGAAAATTATATAGCCTAGATGTTTAGCCAAGATGCTTCGTGAGTGTGATGGGTTATTATTTATACACAGGCGTGGATAATGTTAATATGCGTTATTTCCCTTGCTGTAGGTACATATATGATATCCACCTTCTATCTCCTGGGTGTCGTAGGTGTCCTGGGTGTCAGCGATCTATTACAGTTTACACTACACACCTATAGTTACACACATCATTGTATCAAATGTGTATAGAAAAAAAATAAAGTCATCCAGTAACCAACTCAAAAGTTAGAGAAACTCTTAAAAACTATTTCTACGAATTTGTTTTTTATTTTTGTAGTTTTTGTTTTGTTTTTTTTTTTTGTTTTTGGTAAATCCCAATCAAGCAGTTTTGGTTCTCTTGAATCGTTCTCTCAGCCAATAAATCAGCTTGTTTGCTTGCAACCTTTTATTTTCTTTCAGAAGCCATATCTTAGTTTATTTAAAAAAGCAAAAATTCAGATCCTGCAAAAATTTTGGCTTCAAGAAATTTGAAATTTTTACTTGATTATAAACCCTTTTTTCAACCAAAAAAATTAAAAATTTAGTCATTTACACAAACATCTTAATTCCAAAAAAAAAAAAAATAAAAAATGTATTCTTCATGGGACCTACATAATTTTTATGCGATATGGATTTACATCATATGATATGTAAAATAGAAAAAAAAGCTCAATACCTTTCCAACAAACCTTTTCAATTATGTAAATCCCATTAAAAATACATTGAAAATTCGATTATATCGTCGTTACTTGGTTAAATGGATTTGCATAAAAAATCAAATTGTTTTCTGCCTTGCTCGAAAATGTTCAAATTTTTTAGTTGTGTCCCTTTGTCAATATTTTAAGCTTATGCAAGAAAAAATTGTAATGCCTTTTAAGCGATTGTTGGTAAAACATATAAATTGTAAATTAATTGAGACAAAAATTGAAATATTTCTCACTTGCGCATCATCTCCTTGCGCTACTAACCCAGTTTAAATCTTTTAAAAGTTTAAAAGCAATTAAAATGCATGCTTCTTTTACATTATGCGGATAATTTGTTTGCCTTTACGTGATGAAATTTTCATATTGATTATTTTTTTTTCACTTTGAGCTCACAACATGACAAAATTGAGAAAACAATTTAACCCTAAAAGCACTGAATTCTACAAAATAACTTTTGAAGCTAAAGCTTTCTTTATTCTGGTAAGCATAGTTTTTACAAAATGTTTCACTGTTTTTTGCATCCTTTTGAATTGTTAAAACCGTTAAAAATGTAGTTTTGTCGACAAAGACTTTTTGTTCTTAGCATTAATTTTCCAGTTAAACTCGCAAGCAGCGAAGCAAAAATATTAAAAATATGCAAAATGTGTCAAATTTTGATCTAAATCCAAAAACTACCACAAAATGCTCAAGCATAGCTCAAGTTTTTCAAAATTACCTTCTATAACTTAACAAAAAAAAAAAAAAAAACAGTTCTGCGAATACTAAACTATCTTCAACAAAAATCTGAGCGAAATCAAATCATTTCTACATCTGAGGAAGAACATAAATGAATTTTGAACAAAAACTTCAAACAATGCAAAATAGCACAAACACACACACACACACACATACACACACTCACTTACACACAGTTACTATTGTCTGAGTCTTTTGTGTGAGTACGGTATGTAGCAAGAAGCAAGTAATAAAAAGCTCAACAACACTACAATAACAGCAACAACACATACTAAATAGCACTTTCCTAAAGCATACAAATCCAAATCATGGCAAGAACAGCAAATGCAGCAGTAACAGCAGCAGCAGCAGCAACAGCAGAAGTAGCAAAGGCAGCATGTTGTTGGCAACATGATTTTATTCGCATTTCGCAACATTTCAAGGATCATTTCCTAGAATGCAGGCATTTTATGCTGAATGTGCTGAATGTAGACTGAATGCAGCACAAGATGTGTGGTTGTATGTGTGAACAAGCAGGGCTTTATTTCGCATTACGATTGTAAAGGCTACAGCAGCAGCAGCAACAACAACAACAACAACAACAACAACAACAACAACAACAACAAACTGCAACAACTGCAAAAACCAACCAACAATACGAGTAACAACTAAAACAACAAAATATACATACATGACCCAGGCAAAAATGCAGCATTGCAAAAACAACTCCCAAGAGCAGCAAGCGAACCAGCCTAGGTGTACCCAAATGAAAATACACATGTGTCTGTATGTTTGTGTGATTGTATTTGTGTATGAGCTTAAGGCTCCGTTATAGGAGACAAACATATTTATAAAAAAATACAGACTAACATTTATTATTTCTAGCTAACCTTCTATTTCTGTCACGACCTCACGCAGCATTTTGCTAATGGCAACACACACAAAACAAACAGCAAACACACACACCCACGCACACGCATAAACACACAAGCCCCACTCATACCTACACTCTTACAAACATGTAGACGCGTAGCATTAACAACATGGCTTGCTTTAAAGCTGCTCTTAAATCAAAGCATTAAAGTGCCAGTGACCATATCAAGTGCTTTATTTGCGCAGCAACAAAAATAGCTACAACAACCAGAATAATAACAGCAACAACAACAGCAGCAACAACAACAAAAGCAACCTTTATGGTTAGTTGTTTTGGCCATGGCTTGTGACTTAAGCAAGAATGATTATTTTCAGGTTATGCAGGAGCAGCAACCTCGAAGCTTTGGGCTCTTACAACATCAGCACAAAAGCTTAACTGTTATGATCGCACATTTGTATGAGTGTGAGTGCGAATGTGAGAGTGTGTGTGTTTGTTGGTTGAAGCGAATTTCTACCTTGAATTACAAGAAATTAATTGGAAATTTTTAAATTAAAATTTTATTTTTTCCTAGAACTCGTTGTTACATTATTCTGCTTTTTTTTCTTTTGTTTTTTTTTTTTTTGTAAGCCAGAATGTGAAATAAACCCTCATAGACCTCAAATGAAATTCTTCCTTCCATATGTATTATATAATTGTTGTATAGTAATCTTTGGGATGCCATCTTACTACGTTTGTAGTAGCTTTATCCATTCCTTTGCCATTTCAATTTGCACATATGCTCTGCCAAAGAAATTTACGGAAAAATAAAATTTTGTCGAAACGTTTCTAGCTTAAAATCCACCAATTTGTCAATTTCTAATGCAGACCAAATTACCAAGATACATTTGGTTTTAACTTAAATTATAAAAGTAAATTTTTAAAGTAGCTGATTTCAACTACTTTTAAAATAAATCAGTAAAATAAATAAAAATCCAAATCAAGACTCTGTAATTTTCAAATGTAGAATGAATTTCACAAATTTTAATTCTGGAATGAAGAATAAAGATTGAAAATGAAGATTTTAAATCCAAAATCATAACATTGTTATATAAGATAGATAGAGGTTCCGAGTTATCTTGGACATCTGGAAGGCATTAGGATGCACTGACTTCGTAACTTATTGGTTCTATGGGAATGATGCTTCAAAATCCAAAATAAATAAAGTTTAACACCATGGTCCTAGGTGAAGACACACATTTTTTAATTTTTTTTTTTTTTTTTTAATAATTTAGAAAATTTGAAATGAAATATTCATTGTTTTGGGGCCAGGATATAGACTTAGTCGTTATTCATCTGCGTTGTTAATTAATAATTCAATTAAACATGAACGCAAAGAAATTTTTCGTTTACCGCAACTGAAAAATTCACCAACTACACTTCGTTTGCGAGTTGTATTTGCCTCAAACGAATATTCAGTTTTCATCAACTAAAAAATTTAGCTTATATATTAATAGACCGGTTTTTCGGTCATTATTATTTATTATATTAATCATCTTTCTCCCTATGTCCGTTCGTCTTCTTTAGATAGCACTCATCACACCTCTGTTGCTATCTCCGTCCGCGTATTAAGCAAGTTACCAATTTGTCCAAAAAGTTACTCTGAATTATAAACTTTGTGTTTATAAAACGTAGGGGGAAAAGAAACAAAGTTTTCAGTTGGGACAAACAATTTTTCCAATTGCAGCAATTTAAAAATCACTCGCGTTTATGACAAACGAAATTAATTTCCTGCAACTAAATTACGCGTTTCTCGCAACTGACTATTATTATGACAACTGTTGAAACGTCCACAAATAAGGATTTCAAGCACTGCAAACGAAGTTCGTTTGCGGCAAACTGGCGATAATCGTTTTTTTTTTCTTTGCGTGTATGAGCTCTTCACAAAATGATAAAACAAATGATAAACATACTTTAATAAAAACAAATTATTTTCTGGAAGATTATGTTGAGTTCTTTAAAGTCATACTTGATTATGACTTTAACCCTTGTTATTGCGCAAAACCTACTTGAATTTATATTACAACTTATAAAGTGTTATCCATTTCAAATTTCGGGAAGTGCAGCCCTGGCATTTGGCAGTTACAAAATGTTTTTTTCATCTGAACTTTATTTTTTGTACAGATAAAAATTTGCCATTTTATGAAATGGAACTTTTTTTTACAAAACAACTATAACAAACGATAATAATAAAAAAAATGCTGTTTTTCAAAGCAAATTTTCTTCAGCGATGAGGCCCATTACGCGCTAGATGGATAATACGTGAATTAGTAAGATTGCCGTATATGAGGCTTTGAAAATCCCAAAGCGGTTGTAGCGATTGTATTGCATCTGCAAAAAGTGTTTTTCTGGTGTTCATTTTGGTCTGGTGGTGTCATTGGTTCGTATTTTCTTGTTTTTTACTATCTAGCAGCAACCCTTAAGGAAGACTGGGTACGGTTGAAACATTCTGTTTCTGGGTGTATCATTCATTGCAAATTAAATAAAAGACTATTTATCTGTCTACTAATGGGCAAGGTTTTGTGAGGTCACTGTATTTTATTTTATGTGTAAAATCAAATTTTTCAAAAAATGTTTCAACCGTCCCTATGCCAGGGTCGATTGAAACAGTGCCTGGGGTCAATTGAAATAGAAGCAAATAGAAAAAAATATAATAAGTGAATATGTTTTATTCATTGTTTAATAACATTTTACAACTCGTAATGGCACAGTTGAATATCACAATTATTTTTTTATTAATATTCAAGTCGTTCACGATACTTATAATCTAACATTATTTTTAATCGGCCTTCAAAGATTTATATTAAGTAAAACTTAAATTATATAATAAATCAGATGTCAGATGGTGACGACTATTTTTTTTACTGTTTGTGTACTACTTGCTATTATATTGTATACTACTTGCTATTATATTACTCAAAATTCAACAGCATTAAGTATAAACTAGATTTTAGCACTCCAGCTAAGATTGTTTCAACTGTCCCCAACCACTTTCCCGTCAAAAAACAGAATAGGGCCTCCTATACACCAGAACAGCGAGCAAAAAGCGACGCAACACGAAAATTCGTGTATCGACTTGTCGCCCGCTTAGTTCTCCCCTTGTACTCCTCTACTCATCACGCCCGGTGTAGAGATATTAGCTTTGTTTCAACCGTCTCCCGTTTCAACCGTGCCCAGTCTAAGATACAAGGGCAAAATAGATCAAAAAATTTAAAAAATTTATTTCTGACTCCCTAAATGCCCAAAGACATTTGTAAAAGCTCCTTGTGAGCTCCTTTTTATTTAAATTTCTTTTAAATTTTTTGCATTCTGAACTACTTCTCAAGCTTAAATGATCACTATCAATTCAAATAAGAAAACATTTTATTTCCGCAATAAAGCGAAGTTTTGCTATGAGTGCCCTAAGGCACTTATATGGACTAGATGGTTAGCATTTTTTCTTATTAGTTAGGACCAAATTTGAAATATGAATTTTGCATTAAAAAGTAAAAAACTGCGCAAAACTGTACAAAAAATATTTTTGAACAAAACCATCTTACTAAGCCCCAAAAAAAGAATAAAGAGTTAAAAGATGTCTCGCAATTAATGTAGGCAAAGAAATTTAAATGAAACAACAACGTTGTGAGATATTAAATTAATTATATATTGTAGCTTGCTTCATGTCATTTTGTATAGAATAGCATATCTCCTTAATAGCCCCTTAAGCTTCGCTGGTAGTGCTTCAAGCTGTCAATCCAATTTTTGATGACTCGGCCCAATATGTGTGGCCCAATATTCTTCTGGCAATAGCGGCCTCGAGCTAGTCCAACGTGGTTGGCTTATTAGCGCAGATTAAGGACTTAACGTATCCCCAGAGAAAATAATCGAAAGGTGTCAAGTCGCAAAATCGCGGCGGCCAATTGATGAACGTTCGCCGTGAGATGACCCAGTCGTCAAATTTCTCCTTCAACACTTAGAGTGTTGCGTTGCTCGGATTGTCATAGGAGTATACAGGTCGAATATATTGATATTAAAGAGCTGTTGCCACAAAAAGAGCTCTAGATCATTGACGCCAACGATGTTTCGTTCTTTAATTCGAAAGAAATAAGGTCCGATGATGTCATCGTGCCATAAGCCTCACCAAACAGCTAATCTATGTGAACGCCTTGATGGTTGGTCGAACACATTGAAGATTGTGGTCGCTCCAGTAACGGCAATTTTGCTTGTTGGCAGACAAGCTGGGTCAAAAATTGGCCTCGTCCGAAAATATGATGTTTTGGTAAAAATCCAGTTATCCGGCCAATATTTCCAGTGCCTAATTAGAGAACTATCGGTGTTTTCTATAAATTCTTGTGTCAGCACAATCTTATATGGATGTAGGCCCAAAATGTAATCACAAAATAAGCCTGATTGACATTCTGACGATTCAGCTGATCAACACTGAATCGGTCTTCTTCGACACTGGTCGATACGGCGGCTATTTTTTCTTCACTTCGCATCAATCTTTGTCTGTTTGGCTTAACCCTATTTCGCCCGATGTAATTTATTCTCATTAAAGGCCGACGCACAGTGCTTTGTTCCCATATAGTGAATCGGCAAAATTAGAGAAGTTATCGCAGAAAAATGAAATTTGGTGTGCTGGTTCAAAATGTCTTAATTAAGAAAAATTCGAAGTTTCGGAAAAATCGGTGCAAGGACATGACTACCTCCCATACATCTTTAAATTTAAAAGTTTAATTTTAGCTATAATTGTATATAGAATAAATCGAAAGTTGGTAACTATCTGTTAAAATATGTCTTTTAGCTTAGTGGTTAATTTTGTTTCATTCGGTGCAAGGACATGACTACCTCCCATATATAATTTTTCTCAAAAACTAAATTGCAACTACATTAGTGATCAGAATGCACTGAAAACTTATAACAACTTATAAAACTATATTTTTGGGCTCTCTGGGAAATTTCGCTTCATTCGATACAAGAACATGACCATCTCCCATATATGCTTTTTCTCAAAAACTAAATTTTAGCTACATTTGTGATCAAAATGCACTAAACACTAATAACAACTTATAAAACTATGTTTTTGAGCTCTCTGAGAAATTTGGCTTCATTCTATACAAGGAAATGACCATCTCCAATATATCCTTTTTCTCATAAACTAAATTTTTGCTACATTTGTGATCAAAATGCAAATAATTTAATATTCTCTTTAAAAAGGGTCGTAAATAAATTTGTTTATAAATTTGCTCAACAAATAAGATAATTAATTTTAATTGTAATTTATGATGTTTTCTTTCAAAATGTATTTCTCAATTTCTTTGAATTCATCATTTTTTTTTATGTGTTTTGTAGACCTAAGTGACCATAGTTCCGGATCCGACATTAATAACAAATGAGCCATTAAATCTCTATTTGTATTTTCTCTCGTCGTTTTTCTTGTATGGGATAATCGTTAAATGTAAATAACAAGTCATATCGTCAGCTTATTATTAGCACACACAACAGCAAAGTGCAGTGTGTTCATGGAGTAAATGAGTTGAAACATAGGCAAAACAATGAAACGAAAAGCAAAAAGGAAAACATGAATCAGCTGTTTACAAACAAATGTTGATTACTTGATACTTTTTACTGGATGCCGTTCGTTTACTTTTTGTGATACTTTTTACTGAGAGAGTAAAATCAGTCTTACTCTCCCAGTAAAAGTTACTTGATATTTTTTACTCGAAAAGTTCTCAAACAGACCTACAGTCAATAAAATTGCACAGATTGCAAAAATTGAATTGAACATTGAACGTCGCTGGAGCCCTTTACTTGGAAAAAATTATATAATCATATTTTTGGTCTTTGTAAAACTAAAAAATATAGATGTTTTAAAAAAATACAAAATTTCAAATTTCCGGTTAAAAATCTTGAACTTTTTTTTTACTAGTGGTTAGATTTGTTAACAAAGTATATAAATGAAAAATAAAAAATCGCCTACTTTTTATTTATATATTTTTTTAATTTTTTCAAAGTTTGCAAAACTTTAGGGTTTCCGTCAAAAAAAAAATATTCTTTCAATTTTTGGTAAGTTTTTTTCACTATTTAATAAAAATTATACACTACATCAAAATTTGATTAATTTTTTATAGTAATAAACAAAAAAAATTGTATAAACTTATTTTTTTTAAATTTTGGCAGTACCATAAACTTTGCAACTTTTTGTGAAACTTAGGAAATATGTCTTTAAAAATTCATAACATTTTTACATTTCCGGGTAAAAAATGTAAATTTTTTTACATATTCTATTTAAGCTCTTTAAAATGTACTAAAATCACAAATAAAAAATTACCTACTCATAAAAAAAAAATTTTTCAGTCTATCAAACTTTTGCATTTTGGGAATTCCAAATAAAAAATTATATTTGTTTTTTTGTTCCTATAGTTATAAACAAAACTGTTAAGTTTCAAAGCAATACAATAAAAAATTAAATATTAAAAATTTGTTTTGTAACACAGTAAAAACCGTTTTTCCGTTCAACAGTTTTACCTCAAACGTTTTCTGACTTTAGCGCCTTCTACTGTTAACAAAAAGACGAGATGATAAATTCTATTTACGAATTTATTTAAGGTACTTTGTTAGCTTTACAAAAATGTATATTACTTAAATATTCTAAGCACTTTATTTTATTTTAATTTTGCTTATGGGACAAAGCATTGTGCGACGTAGTCACACCGGTAATTGTGTTATAAAAAATTAAGAATTCTTCATTATAGAGGAATTTTGTACTTAAAATTCATTTGTTGAAGATGTGACGGAGGAGGGTTGACAGAATTGGTTGAAAACATATTTTTTTGTGTGAAAAAAGCGAAATAGTCACCCCGAAATAGTCAACTCGTCAGACGAACTAGGGTTAAACTCCAAAAGAGTGTACTGAAGCCCAAACTTTTACACGAAACTATGATGACGACCGACCTTAAGACGAAATTCACGTTACATATTAACAACTGAGCCAGAATTTCAATAATTTTTTTTAATAATTTCCACACATTCAAAAAGCGTGAAATGATGAATGGCAAACCTTACTGAATATTTTAACAGCTAGATGTCACTGGTAGCTTTGACAACTGCTGAAACAATATAATTGGAAAAACTATTATTGCTATCTAGTCACCCTAGACAATACATTATCAAGAACAACAACGCTTTTTATTTTTACAGCTGTGATCAAGCTTCAAAAAGCTGCATACAATTAGAGTCATGCCTGAAAGTTTCTTTACGATTGTGTTGCCCTCTGATGGTATTTAACTGCAAACGAAAAAAAGCTCAATTGCTAAAAAAAGAAAGCCTTGTTTTTTCAGCCCAAAAGTAAATTTCTTGTAATTTTCTCGACACTAGTTGAGACCTAGCAAACCTCATTAACTGAGTGGATCACAGTCAAAGTCATGCCAGACTACTGATGAGATGGTGTAGCGGTCAATGAAACAGTCTGTATAGTCTACTTAATAGTTTGCTCTATACAGAGCCGTTGTTGTTGTTAGTTGTTTTCTTCATTAACATACTTGGCCTTAAGCGAAACAATTAATTTTCAATATAATTGAATGAAAAGTTCGCATTAAATGTAATTCAAAAATAAATTTGTTTGTTTCACATAATAGTGCTCTATATAGAGAAATAGAGGAGTACTCGCTTATTGCTTGTAAGTGGAAAGTTAAGTAGAGAAAAGTATTATTTAAAGAGCATAAGCATTGATCACTCCACTCCGATGAATGGAATACAAAATGATAGATCTGCATACATTATCAAAAAATTATCCTTTGTGTCGCGATTAGTTTTCAAAAATTTCCTTGAAAAAGTAATAGCTAAAGATGCTGTCTAGAAAAACGAAAAGTCGCCTATATAATTCTCCAAATGGAGTACTAAAAGAGGACTCGTCTATTCGAAAAATGACTTTCGTTAATTCCTGAAGTACTGAGTGTGATATGAGTGCTCGCCCAGTACGCGCTGATAGCTCTACTTGAAGCTGGAACTACTATTGGGAATGCTTAGAAAACTCAGTTATTGCACCGAATGTGTCCGAATATCTTGCTTGACCTTTTTTTTCATAACTTATTTAGAAACAAAATTCTCATAACCTGCGAGAGTAAATATTTGCTTTTACAGTCGACACCACTATAAACAAAAAACCACTCAACTGGCCAGCAACCTGGCTTCCAACTACAGCTTAAGGCTAATCTGCTGTCCGAATTTTCTGCTGCGAAGTTGCCACTTGACTTGCATTCGTTGCCTATTTTTGTTTTTATTTTTTAATATTTTTTTTTCTTCTTCTTGTTTACAGCTTTTGCTAACTAGAGCTAAATTTTGTATTTTTTCCCCATAGCTTCTTAGCTGCTATATTATTTAAGCTGCTGTTTCTACTGAACAAATTCATGTTTTTTTATGTTGGTTTTTATGCTTGGCATTTATTTGTACACTCGTACAGAAGCACCTGTTGTTGCCGCCCACAATGGGCGTGCATACATAGTTCATATATTTTTCTGTTTTTTTTTTGTTGTTCTATTTATTGCTTACAACTATTTGTTAAAAGTTTTATATTTTCACTTTTGTTTGTTTTTTATTTTGCATTTATGCTGCGCATACCTTGCACTTGAGTGTAAGAAAAATATTTGACTTCTTTTTCTAAAGTGTTCTATGGCGCGCTGCTTCACTCCCTGCTGCTCAGTGTAACTGTGTGTGTAGCCAGTCTTTGCTACTTTTTTTTTAAAGTGAATTTTTTCTGCTTTGGCTTTGTTTGTTGCTCGTTCTGGCATTACATTGTTTAAGGTTTTGCTCTGCTGCCTGTAGGTGAGTATGTATGTGTGAGTGCGTATGTGTGTGTTTGTTTGAAGCTGTATTTCACATGTTTTTCACGTAAAAACAACGACAAAAAATTTTAAAATTCGCTGCACCTCTCCAAGGAGAACACGTATTATCTTGGTTGCAGCATAAAATTTTTTTACTGCTACTCACATTTTCGACTAAAATACCTTTTTTAACTGCTACTTTATTTGAGCAAATTCATTGCTTTTTTACTTTTTCTTTGTTTTTTTTTTACTTTTATTGCTTGTTTTCATTTTTCTTTATAATATTTAATGTTTTCCTTACACATGTGCGTGATGTAGTGTGCCCTGAGCTTTGTTGTGTGTGTCGCAACAGCAAAAAAAAAAAAAAAAAAAAATCAAGGACGCCTTCCCACAGCTGCTGCCAACTTTGTTAACAAATGCCATTTAAACATGCCCAGCTTCAAAGAAATTCCTCTTAGTTGTTGTTTCTCTTGCTATTGTTTTCTTGCGCGCTGCACATGTTGCTGCATTTTTTTTCTTCTTCTTCTTCTTCTTCTTCTTCTGCTTACTATTATGGTTTTATGTGTGTGTCCTTCTTGCTTGCTTAATAAGCAAAATCCTTTTTGTTGTATATCCAGGAATGCACTGAAAGCTTTAGTCGTCAGTAGAGCTGAAGTCACAAAAATTTGTTTTAAGTCTTTGTCATTGTGTTAGTTCTTTGAGCGCAGGCAAAAACAAATTACAAAGGATCTTTCAGGACATTTTTTTTTTTTAATTTTATGTTGCTCTACTTTTGCTTCAGCTTAAACTAAGCCATTAAGTTTTTGAACTGTTGTTGACACAACTGAAGTTTTTTCGTAAATTTTAATGCTGGCTCTACACTATGCAACATCTTGTTAGCAGTTAAAAAAAAATATTTTTTTAAAAAAAATTTTTGTTTTAATCATAACCACCAGTTTCCAGAAGATTACATTTGTTGCCTTTTCCGTGACGTTTTACAGCTGCAACATGGAAAATAAAACACCCATAGGCCATTTCAGGCACTCAAAGGACTTTGACCGAACTTCTTATGAACATTTGTACTGTGCGTGTCATATTTTTACACAAATAATCAAAAACTTAACCTGCTAGTGTTATTCCGTCTCCGAACGGGTAATATTCAGAATGTCATTCACAAGCTTAATACGAAGACATCTTGTAAAAATATTGCTCTAACCCTTAAATGCGTAGTGTGCCATATATGGCACAGTCAAAGAATTTATCCCCATGTCTGAATGAGAGTAATTTAGGGAAAAAATAATAAATCTTTTGGGTCACACCGATTTAGAGCTTTCATTCTCTTCAAACGGTTATACGAGTACTTACAGAATTCAGCTGACTGAACTATTTGGAGCAAAATTGATTGCAAAAAAAGGCTATGCATTTAAGGGTTAAATTTTAAAAGATATTCTATCAGATGAGTTTCGAACCATAGACCTCGCAGTTCGTAAAATTTGCACCGACTTTGCACCAAGCAGTTTAACCTGTTCGTTCAAGGTTCGCTCACGGTTTCTAACTCTTGTATATTTGTAACTTTTGTCTCTTTTCTCATATATTGTTGCTCATTTTTGGGAGCTTGGAACCTCCATTTTCTGAACTATGATTTTTTTTTTTAACTTTTCCTTTACTTTTGACTTCTTTTAGTGATAAGAACCTTACAAAAAATACACAGACCTGCTAATCGGAAACCTTTATTACCATTCTAGGATCGTAAAGCTGATAATGGAGGATTTTGACTTTATTTACACCAAAATAATTTTTGATTGCAACAGAATTTTGGAGATACTTAATATTTGATGGTCATATGCCCGAAAAATGGCTTTTTGGATTACCTTAGAGGTTATGTTCATGAAATTGTGAAAATTACTGGAGAATATGTGTCTGCAAATTAGAGCCTTTCATATCTTTCTTGGGTCTTAAAGCTAATAATAAACTTTGAAACTTCTTATTTACTGGGCTCTCTCTCTCTTTTCGCCATAACATCAATATTTTCAGATATTTGAGATTATATACCCGAAACATTGGCTTTTGGGCAATTTTTAAAGTTACATACAGAATACATAAAGCTTTTCAAATTTTATTTATAACAACTGCATCATTGCAAAGTATTAATACTCTTCCCCTCTAATAGGCATAATGGTCGAATGGTTATCATTGATTTTTTTTTCCCGCAAAGTAAGAGCTATTTTAAAATTACTTTCCTTTTATTTCAAAGAAAAAATCTTTTCTTTGTTGGGCTACGGTAGTTAGCTATCCGACAGCTCATTACATTGAGGAAGAGTAGTTAATATGATGATGGAGTTGTGATAAATGTTGACGTTAATAGAAAAGTCTTTTAAAAAAAATGTTTGTACCTCCTGTACATAATCTGTAAAATTAAAGAAAAGACCATTCTTCGGGTATATACCTCAAGTATCTCAGATTCCTGACATGATGGACCAATTTGGATTTCACATTTGAATTCTTTATGAAAAGTGCTGCGAATATTAAAAAAAAAAAAAATAAATAACTGGCCATTTCAGCCCTTGAAAGGACTTTGACCTAGCTTCTTATGATCAAATGTGTTGTGCGTGTTATTAAGTTTGTACACAATTGACCGAGAAATGGACCTACAGGCTTAACGCCGACTCCGAACGGCGATGAACGGAATGTTCTTATTCTCAAGAAGCTTTACATGGCATTTTTATTACTCTCTGAGGTTTGCCATTGTCTGCAGAGAGGTGGCGGCCGTACAGAAAAATTATTTTTATTCAAATAATTTTCTGTCGCTGCTGGGGTTCGAACCTGGGTCTCCAGGTTCGTTGACATAGCGGCCACGCACTTTAACCAACTACGCCACGGACGCCACCTGCGAATATTACTTTGCCCAAAATTAAAATCTTTTGAAAATGTCAAAACTTACTCTTTCAAACAAATTTTTCTAATATGCACTTTTGTGCATATGCTGTGTGGAGCTTGTGTTTTGGGGGCAAATGGATCTACAGTATCAGGATCTTAAAGACTAAAAATTTCTCATAACAAAAAAAAATTATGTAGGGGTAGTTTTATTCAACACTGAAAGAAAGATTTTTGACGTTTTACTATAATTTAGATATTTAAAAAAATATGGAAAAACTATTTAGCAAATAAATAAATATTTTAATAAATAAAAAATATTACTGTTATAATTAATTTATATTGAAAACAAATTTGAGCTTTAGGCCAAGTATGTCGACAACAAGACAACATTAAGAAAATGAAGGAAACAACCAACAACAACAACAACAACGGCACTGTATAGAGCAAATCACACACCAGACTAGACAGACTGTTTCGTTGGCCGTTACACCAACTCATCAGAAATTTTGCATGACTTTTCACTGTGATCCACTCAAGCTACTTAGGTCCTACTCATACTGCCAATATGCCAAGAAAGTTACCCGGAAGTTTATTTTGACAGAGAGAACGCATTTACATTAATGGTGCCTTGTTGTGAACATACTTGGCATAAAGTTAAGATTTGTTTTCAATATAAATAATGAAAGGTCACTTTAAAAAAATTTTAATGTTATAATTAATTTTAAAGTTATTTATAATATAAAAATCTTAAAAAGAATTTTTTAAAATGTACAATTTCCAAAATTGAAAACGAAATTAAAAATACTGATCTGGCGTTTTTTAAATATATAGGGGAAAGGGGGGTACGGTGGAACACTTTTTTAACTTTTAACAATAACTCTACCTGAGTGCATATTCAGGCAAATTTTTTAAATTTAATTAAATTATTTGATCTAATTTTTTGCCGAACAATATTCGTTGGTATATATACTGGAGGATACTTCTGTATCCTATTGTAAAAAATAAAATCCCGACTTCATTGCATAACACTTGGTTGCAAATCAAGCGTTTCTTCAATATTCTGTTTTTTCGTATACAGGAGTGTACATCGGCATGTATACAGGGTGACATGTTGTCAGTTTTTTTTTTATTATGCTACAAATGAGTTGGTGGCTTCGATAGTCGAGTAGGTAGAGTGCACGACTGCCACCATAGAAGTCCCGGGTTCGAATTCCGGCCTCATTTCTTATCTACTGAAATTGAAAACTCATCAATAATTACGACTCGTAGTCGTAATTGGTGTAGAGAAGTTTGTGGATCGAGATTGCCTTATAACTTAAATTGTCCGAGGTAAAGGCATAACACTTGCCTCAAATTCATATTCACATGTTTCTACGGCTTTTCCTCCACGCTTAGGAAAAAACAATACACGCTCCTTCCCTCCCACTAATCTATCACCACATTTTCGAAACAAGGCAGACTTGACTGAATTGGTATAACACCTGACATACTTGGTTCAAAGCTAAAAAAAAAACTATTTCTACATTTAAATAAATGAAAAGAAGTGCACAGACTACCTTGTGGATCACGGACTGTGACATAAATTTATGGCAAACTGACATCTTTCGCAGAGATAAGACTTCAGTCAATTTTGTAAAGATCCCGAAATACCAAAATTATGCAATCTTAGAATTAGGATTTCATGATCTACTTGAACAAAAGCCTTACTTAACTCAGTATAGACTTCATTCACTTGATGTCTTTTAACCATTTCAGTTAAAACATTGAAAACTAAAGTTGTAAGTTTCATTGTGATTGAATGAAATGAGTAAAAACAGCTTTTGAGAAGGCACGTTTAAAATTTGATCAAATTGGTAAAAAAAAAACTCCATATTTTTTTCAAATATTTTTATGAGTTTTGTGACATTTAAAAAGTTATTTAATAACAAACTTTAATGAGCTTAAAGTTAACAACACCGATAAATAATTTATTGATATTTTACTATATCATAACCATTAAGGCTCAAACAACGTTTAAGAATTTTTTCATATTCAAGATCTGGCGAGATGACTTGAAAAAGTTTCTTATTCTCAATATAAAAAATCTTTCTAATAGAATAATCGTAACGAGTTAACATCATCATAGGATGAATTTTGACCAAAACATCAAACCTTAGAAATAAACTCTCGCATTCTTACCGCATATATATTATGTTAAGCTGTGTGAATGTCTCTACTCACAGCACAAGCTTATTTCTATATAAGCACAAATACCCAAACATAAACTTAAAGCTTAACTCTTAACTTAAGACCTAATCCAGAAGAGGCAAAAAAAGTTGAAAAACAAAATGTTGTACAGAAAAATTATACATTCAGGTTTATATTTTACTGCTGACGAATAAAAAGTCATACTCATTATGTAAATATGTCAACAACACAAAAAAACAAAAAAATACTATAAAAAAAAAAATAAAAATAAATAAGTAACAGATGTGCATACTTCAATACAACCAGCCCACTCCAAAGCTCATGAACATGAACTTGCATAAAAATATTTTAAACAATGTTGTTTTTTTTCTGAGCTTTATAAAAAACAATAAATAAAAAAAAGCAGTGATATTTTATTTCTACCCAGTGACTTCTCTATTTAAGCTTTCAAGGCAATACAGCAGCAACACCAACAAAAGAACAAAAATATCCAGCCACAAATGAAGCGGCAGCAACGACAGCAGCGAAGCAACGATCAACCGGGGCGGCTAAGTAGTTAGAACGAGCTCATTTTGTGCTCGTTGACCTTCCAAACTAACAGACACAGGCACCGTCACCAGCACCGAGTCAACTTCTTGCCGCTGCGTGGCACAAGCACATCAACACCCGAACCACCAAAATCCATGCCTGGCCTGACCTGACGCACGACATAACGCTGTGTGACAATTTTAGCGTTTAAACAATTGCATACTTTTAGGCGCGTGTATTTAAAAGTGTTTGCTCCATTGCACAATGGGGAAAATGTACGATTTTTTGGCATTAACCTTATTTTTCAAGATTTATGAAAAAGGTTAACAACACTTTTTTTGCAAAGTAGAAGCTCCAACCAAAGCAAAATAATGATTTTTGCTTTCTTTTTGCGATTTGCCGTTACTTTTTTAGCTGCTGAAGTGAAGGTTTTTGTTTGACTAGAATATGGCTGCATAAATTGTTGAACTTTTGTTGATAATAAAACTAAGTTGTGTAAATATTTGAATGCGTATTTAAACTAACTAAAGAATGGAGATTAAGGCTTCAGGTATATATTTTCGATATGTGTATAAATGTATTAGAAAAATTTGTTTTAGTTAGATAATAATGTAATGTTTACAACAAAACTTAAAATTAGGAGATAAAAAACAAAATCCTCAATTTTGGAGAGCTAGAACTTTTTTGAAACTCCTAGCAACACAGAGATATAGGTACCGTGATATAGAACGGAGAATTTTAGAATAGAAAACTCTAATGTGGTTTGCGGAACTTTGCGGAAGGTTAATGTTTGGAATGTTTTATTTTAGGCACCTACCATTTTAAAAGTGCAGATTTGTAGAAATTGTGGCAGAAAAGTGCAGATTTGTGTTGTGAAAATGTACGTTCATCATGCAAGGCAAAGGAGAAGGCATTACTTTACTATTTTTTAAATCTGCTGCAACAAAATATACGCGTTTCTGTCGACTTTATGAAAGTTATTACGAAAACTTTAACGTAATCTATATCTATATATAAATATGAGTAAGCAAAACAGTTAAGAACCATTTTCTCCCGTGTTTCTCAACCGATTTTGACAACTTTTTTTTAAATCAATTAGAGTTGGGAGAAGGAGTGCACCGAGTATATATGGTGGGCGTGTAACTCTAACATCCCTTTAGAGTTATAGGTCACAAAGACTCGGAAATCGGAAAATCGACTTCAAATCACACGTACCATTCCACTGGCAACACTTTATGGGCGCTGAAAGAGGGGCGTAGCACTTTTCAGCAGCACAAATTTTTGGTATAACTTTCGAACTATAAGTCACAAATCAATGAAACTCGGTACGAACTTCATATCGTCGTATTCTTCAACTAGAAATATTTAACGAGTTTAGACAAGGGGGTGTGGTAACACCCATACAATTCAAAGTTTTTATATCGAATAGCTTTGGAAGTATTCGATATAGCTTCGATATATGATGATTCGAATAGCTTTCTATAATACACATCAGCCCATACGGAAAGTAGGCGTGCCACTTAACGCATGCCGCCCATTTTTGGTAGAAACAAAGGTGGCTAAATAAACTGTCATTAGTGAAAATTTCAGAGTTGTAGCTGCTTAAATATAAAAGTTATGAGTTTATGCCAAAAAAAGTGGAAAAAACCCCAATGTGCATTGTTACCAAATGTTGCATCTTGCACTTACATACTGCGACTCGTCATGAGACTATTTCGCTTATAGGGAGTGTTATGCTGTCGTTTGTATTGTTCTTACATTACAATAACAACAATAACAACAAAAACAACAAGAACAACAACAAGACTAACAACCAACAGCAAGAGTGTCAAAAAAATTGCTACGCAAGCGGCATTTATTGCTTGAAATGTTGCTGTTGTTGGTGCTTTTGCTGGTGATGTTATTTTTGTTGTAATTTGTAGGTCACAATCGGCACTAGCTGTTGTTATTGTTGTTATTGTTGTTGTTGTTGTTGTTGTTGTTGTTGTTGTTGTTGTTGTTGTTGTTGTTGTTGTTGTTGTTGTTGTTGTTGTTGTTGTTGTTGTTGTTGTTGTTGTTTGTGTTACTTAACGTGCTATTGTTACTATCTATCTGTCTGTCTGTTTGTCTGTCTGTTTGTCTGTCTGTTTGTCTGTCTGTTTGTCTGTCTGTTTGTCTGTCTGTCTGTCTTACCAACTGACTGACATAAAAAACGCGCTTTTCAAATAAAAATGTTGACGCAGCGTGTTGCAAGCAAACCAGTCAACCGGCTTCACAAATAAACAAACAAACCAACACACTCACAATAGCTCGGAAAATAAACACACTCATACACATACAACCAAACATACAAACATATGCAAACATACACTGACATCACTTTGTCTTAAACTGTTATTGTCCTTCGTTTGAATTGTTCGTTGCGGTTGCAGTTGTTTTTGTAGTGCTTATATTTAATTGTTGTTCTCGCAATTGTTTTTGTTGTTGTTGTTGTTGTTGTTTTTGTTTTCGTTTTTTGTTGTTACTGATGATATTGTCGTTTTCACTGACAACTCAGCAGCTTGCATTGCGCCAATGTGACAGCCATTAGGCGCATTTAATGCATTTTTAAACTATATATTTTTCTTTTTGCACATTTTTCTCAACTGGCATGTTTTTTATTTTTTTTTTTTTTATTTTGCCACTGAACTTTGACATATTTTGCTGCTGCATAAATATATACTTTATAATATTTTTTTAGGTCCAGTTGGGACTAGTTATGTTGACTTTGGCGGCTAATGTTGTATTGTTTTTAATTCTTCTTCTTTTTTTTTTTTTTTGAGGCTTGTGCTCATTATGCGACCTTGAGTTTTTGTTGGTGTCATTTTATTCACTCGAGACTTTATGCTTTCGCTTTGGGCTTTTCAGAATTTAATAATGAAAAAGCTTTTGCATATATTTTTTTTTCTTTTCTTTTGCACTTTGCCTGACTTTGGCGCTTTCGCTCTGTCTCTCTTTCTCTTCTCTCGCCCTGTCTTTTGGGGATTTGTTTATTTAAAATGTCATTAATGCGAAAATCTTAAATATTTTAAGAGACAGGACTTGCTTTGGTCGATGTAATGAGATGAACTTATTAAATGAGTACAAGTTCTGAGTAATTTCGTACGTGACATGAAAGGATACGGACTATTTTTATTAAAAGTTTAAGTTGTGGATTCAAATTGCTTTTGAAATATATTTTTTAAATCCATGGTTTATTTGGTGAGACATAGTTGGGTTTTAACGCGCAGTTTTCCAAAAAAGTTGAATAGCCATTTTTTCCAAATACATCATCTTTGCATGGAGTTATCACTCGCTGAGTATAGTTGCTACAATAAACGTTAAGGTACGACAGTAAAAGTTAATTCTATTACTTTATGGCAAAAAAAAAATAACATAATGGCGTCAATGGGGTCTGGAGCAAACTGTATAAGCAACGAAACTTCAAATTTGTTACATGAAATTATAACTCGCTCAGTAAAGATTCTACTGTAAAAAGAAATGATTAAAACAAAAATAGACAACAAGTATACGTTGTGAGAACGTAGAGAGAGGCTGTTTCAAAATCGAAAATGCATGGAAAATGAAAATGAAAATAAAAATGAAAATGAAAATGAAAATAAAAATAAATATGAAAATCAAAAAGAAAATGGAAACGAAAATGAAAATGAGAATGAAAATGAAAATGAAAATGAAATTGAAAATTAAAAATGAAAATGAAAATGAAAATTAAAGTGAAAGTGAAAATGAAAGTGAGAGTGAAAGTGAAAGTGAAAATGAAAATTAAAATGAAAATGAAATTGAAAAATAAAAATGACAATGAAAATGAAAATTAAAGTGAAAGTGAAAGTGAAATTGAAAGTGAAAGTGAAAGTGAAAATGAAAATGCAAATGAAATGAAAATGAAAATGAAAATGAAAATGAAAATGAAAATGAAAATGAAAATGAAAATGAAAATGAAAATGAAAGTGAAAATGAGAATGAGAATGAAAATGAAAATAAGAATGAAAATGAAAGTGAAAATGAGAATGAGAATGAAAATGAAAATAAATATTAAAATGAAAATGAAAGTGAAAATGAGAATGAAAATGAAAATAAGAATGAAAATGAAAGTGAAAATGAGAATGAAAATGAAAATGAAAATTAATATAAGAATGAAAATGAAAGTGAAAATGAGAATGAGAATGAGAATGACAATGAAAATAAAGATTAAAATGAAAATAAAAATGTAAGTGCAAATGGAAATGAAAATGAAAATTAAAATTTTCACCTGAACCGGTCTGGTGAGGGCTTATGAACTGTAAAAAATTGATTCCAGAGGATTTGGCTATAGCAAAAGGCGTTCATGGAATTGAGTGAGAGTGAGCAAGACTAGGTTATTTTTTCTCACTTGGAAGCACACAAGCAGCATTTTAGTATGGAATCTGTTTACGAAAAGAGGTATTTGTGCAAGTATGGAAATAGTATGAATATGCGGAAGTATGGAAAGATCACTCTTTCTTGAATGAATATACTTAAAGAAGTATGAAGTAGAGCACTTGGAAAAAGTTGGATTGATGTAACCTACTTCTTCCGAGGTCTTCAGGTTTGCATAAAGTGCTGTTTTTTCATTGCTGACATAAGGATGAAACGTTTCGAAATGATTCGAAAACATTTTGATAACAACGGCTTGATTCCTTGGATCTATAATCTAACTGGGATGTCGGTAAACCGCTCCAATTTTATCACACAAGAGAAAACAAAACATGTGATCAGCACAGAAAATGTTTCGCGGACCTACTTTACAACTCTTGTACCATCTGTTTTGAGTTTTATAGCTAGTATTGAGTTGAGTTTTGAAGTTATGATGTTGGGACCCCCCCCGCCAATTTGGCATACTTTTCTAATGCTTTTTTACAGCGGATTCTGGTAGAGGGGACAAAAAAACAATAAACATGTATCGGCGTTTTGAAAGTTTACGTATGAGTCTTATTTTAGGGGGATTTAATTTTCCCTCTTTTTGAACATTCATATAGTGAATCGGCATAGGATATCAAGTTATCCTTACATTTTGGGTATAGGAAGTGTTCTGAGAATTTATGTAGAATACTACGAGGAATATTTTTGTGAAACATTTTAACCCCCTATCTTCTCAATTTATGGGTATTTTATGACCTTTTTGTGATAAAAGGCAAAAAAGGCCCATTAAACAAGGATATAATGGATTAAAATGTTCCACAAAAAAATTTACCATAAAATTCTACTGTAAGTCTTCGAATACTCTGAAGCTGAAAATTCAACTTAAATGTCAGAAATAAGTCAATACCTAAAATTTGTTAAAGGGTTAATTCCGTACTTATTTAGAATTGATGATAAAATGTCACACAAAACTTGGTTTTAGGGGTTAACTTTCTATGAAAAAAGTGTTTTACTCATTTGGCACATCATACTTAGCAATAGCAACGAACCTTATCGGATGCACTTTGGCTAGATTCATAAGATCCTTTGAATCATTTGACCTTTTTGGGATAAAAGCAAAAAAAAAACCTATAAATGGAAAAGTTAGGGGATTAAAATGTTCCACAAAAATATTTCTCGTAGTATTTTACATAAATCCTCCGAACACATCCTATACCCAAAATGTAAGGATAACTTCATGTCCTATGCCGATTCCCTATAAGAATGTTCAAAAAGGGGGAAAATTAAATCCTCCTAAAATAAGACTCATACGTAAACTTTCAAAACGCCGATACACATGTATTCTTTTTTTGTCCCCTCTACCAAAATCCTTTGTCGGAACCTTGTTATTTTTGAAAAAATTGATTTTGTGGTTCAGTGTTATCAGCGTTTTGTACTAGTTTTTGTACTACTTTTATACTAGTTTTAAATGTAATTTCACTTTCTTTCAAAATTATTAAAAAAAAAAAAAACAAAATTCAAGAAATATTCCTTTTTATCTCTAATTATAATCAATTTAAAACTTTAATGAAACTTTTTGACAAATTAACAGAATTTCAATTAAATAAGTTAACAAAAAACATTGTATTAAAAATGAACCCAGTCAACAGATTTATTTAAACACGCTCCATTTCGGTTGATATAATAATTAGTTTCCAGTAACTAACACTTAGAGGAAATAAATTGTCTTGCTAACGAGTTTTAATGCATAGAGTTAAGTTCTTGAGTGACGCCCTTAAATAATTTTGATGGGAACTTTCACAGGACTTTTGCGAACGTGACATCGTGGCCGGCAGTAATTGGCTGTGGTATTTTTTTTTAACCTTAATAACACACTGTTTTAGACAGGCGTTGTATTGAAATGAAACGTATAGTCATTAGTAAATAAGGAGACCATAGAGAGAAGAAAAACAATCGAAATCAAAGCCCTTTTGATTATATGCATGACACGAACAAAAGTGGAATAATTCAATTTCTCAACTCAAACTGAAAATTATATAAACTTTAATTGAAACAATCGAGCAATAATTTGAGTTGATTAGAGGGCAATAAAATTTAGAGAAGAATTTTTGATAAGCACGAAGGATTAAGGTCAATGCCGCACGAGCATTTAAGTGAGCAGAAAGTGTAAAAAAAAGGCTTGTTATATGGTGTATAAAAAAATATTTAAAAAAGGCTTGTTATGTTGTATATAAAAAATTAGTTCGAAGTCCTTTTTGATAGGTCAAGATATACGATACTTAAAGCTATAATAATCAGAATCCACTTAACGCCTGATTGATTGTTTTTATTGAAGGCATATGAAAAAAAACAAAAAACGATTTTTTTTAATGCAAACCTGAACTTTCAAAATTGGACATTAATTTTGACTCACAACCACTCTGAAGATTTTTATGCTTGTCCTAGCCTATGAACTTATCTTTGCCTTTTCTTCAAAAAATGTGGTTCTTTTTATTTGAATCTACTTTATCAAAAAAGGGGGAAAATTAGTTCCTCTCCATATATGCTCGTTATTTATAGATAATGAACATATATACAAATATCATTGTATTGATACATTATAACTATATGTCCTTATATATGAAAAAGGGGATACAATGATTTTTCCCATTTAAAAGTAGGTTTTTAAATACAGCACTCATGTTTTATTAAATGCTCTTTTCACTTGACTTTAAAAGTAAAAAAAAAAAACTCATTTGGGTGAAAACTTCTTTGGCCCCGTTATGATGAATTGTATATGAAGTACATTTAGTCATTTATCATAAAAAGGTAAGAAAAAAATAAGTATTTGGGCCAAAGTTATTGAAATTTCGTTCTTTCTTATTCTATTTCGCGATCACATGAGGGTTAAGAGTTGAAATTTAAATCGTATTCTAAAAAATCAGGTTTTTCATTAGAAAGAAACCTTGTTATTTTTGATGTGACAAAAAATAGCCGGACTTTAACCTGTTTATTAGCGTTTTCATTAGGGAAAAACCCTTTTTTTGTGTGTTAAAAAAAATAGTTCGACATTATACAGTTTATAGTATGAAATCAGTAATCTCCAGATTGTTATCTTCCATTTCAACAACTCCATAAATGTTTTATTTAAACGAAAACCAGACTTTTTTTGTTTTTGTTGAGACACTTGTAGTCCCTTTTCGTAAGTGGGATATAAAATTCAGAAGAATTTTGTTCGAAGAATTTGACAAAAAATTGCGTTCAAAACAGGGGTGGATTTCTGGACACTCAGCGGGTTTTTAATATGCAGAATTTTTGCAAGCCAGTTTTGCCTTTGCTGCAATCAAAAAATGAATGCAATTATTCGGTTGTCTTAGAATTAAAAATATATATCATTATTATCACCGAAGTAAGATTTAAAAAAAAAAATGAAGAATATAAACAGAGATAAACGATTTTCTGTGTACATTTGATGGCCACAAAACGTACACATAAAGAAAATTCCATATAAATGATCCGCACAAAGTAAAGAGAAAGAAAGCTCGCTACTTGACGCTAAAACAGACTCTTTTTTTATATTCAGTTTGCTCTTTTCACAGCTCACATTGTGCTCTTTTCTGAGCAAGAGAACTGGTGGCGAATTCATTAGGAAAGAAAAGTGAAACCAAATTATTTTTGAGAAACATATATTCGTGTCTAATTTTTTTAATGCAATTATAATTTCAAATTTGATTTGAATTAAAATACATTGTGGAATCGCCATGCATACATACCAATTATTTATTTGTTTTTTCAATTTAAATAATTGCATAAATAATAAATATAATCTTTACAATATAAATCAAACTAATTCTTAATTCACTTTAACAATTCATTTTAATTTCAATTATTGTATGACCTCAAAGTATTTCTCAATTTAATATTTTTAACTTTGCCAAACATTTTTCAATAAAAACAAAAAACACAAAAGAAAAATCGATTTTTGTGTGGTCGAATTGCGACCACAGGCGATACTAGTATTTCTTATTACACGGTCTAACAAATTAACACTTTTTATTGTAACAGAGCAAACTTTCTAAAGAACACATCTCGCTGACTATTTTGGCCAAACAAAATTGAACCCAAGCACATCTGGATTTTGGAATTGGAGCCGTCCAATTTGGCTTATAATTATTCAATTACATAAGTAAAGCTTCAAAATTACGGCTATAATCCTGACGATGGACACGCGGGCACACAAACAGATGCGGACTTAGCTAAATCGATTCAGGAAGTGTTACTGATCAAGTGTTCTCTATACCTAACAGGCATCCTTATGATTACGCAGATACAGAGAGCCCAAACAGAGTGACAAACTCAATATATCTCTTACGCAATATAAAACTTAAAACATAATTAATATATAAAATATATTATTCATAAAAATATCTTAAAATAGCTTTAAAATTTTCAATAGTTAAAAAGCTTTTTAATGTCAAAAAGTCTTGAAATTTTATTATTCATAAACATGTTAAAATTGGAACACTTTCAATTTGAAGTGGGAAGAGTGTCTATAATGGTTTGTGTATCAGATAAATACAATGACTGTTTATTTATTTGTCAAAATTTCGTCAACATTTTGATATATAAATATCGAAATTTTTTCGAAACGACTGTCTACACTGAAAAAATTGTCATTTTACTATCCTTTTTTGTAAATATTTTGAAATTTTTTGATAAATTTTCTTGTTTTTATTTTCCTTTTTTTAATTTTTTTATATATTTCGAATTTTTTTTTTGTTTTTTTTTTTTTGACATATTTTCCAAATATTTAAAATATTTTGATTTATTTTTGACAATATTTGTGCTCCAATGAGAACAAATAATTTTAAAAATGCTTTATGAGGGGTTTATAGCACGTTTCAACCATTTCTAAAAATCATCTCATTTATAAATATACATTTTCAAGCACTTTTGACTTTTTTTATGTTTATTGTATATCTTGAAATAATTTGATATATTTTTGACAAAATTTGTGCGCAGATGAGAACAAAAAAAAATTAAAAATGTTTTATCGAGCATTTAAGAGAGATCCTTAACGTTATTAAACGTATATTAATAATGTTTTTCCTTTTTTTTGTTTGTACTTATACAAGTCTCTATAAGATGTTCATCATTTTTTATGAATACAGTCGATGAAATTAAAAAAAAAAAAATTTTGAAAATGTTTTTAAAATTTTTATTGAAAATTTTTCCTTAATATTCGGTGAAAATATAAAAAAATATAATATAAAAATACATTATTTGAAAAAATTGTTCGTATCTTTGAAAAAAAAAATTATTCATTAAAGATATCCTTTCAGAACTTTGACTTTTAATTATTTTTTTCTGAAATTAGATCTCGAATCTATCTAAATCCTTAATCTAAAACTTCAAAGACTTCATAGTTAATATATAAAATTTTTTAAGATTTTTTTTAATGAAAAATCCATCTTTTATTCTTATGTGAAAGGTTTTTTATTTATTTAGAGGCAAAAATGCTTTTAAAAATGACATTTTACGAGATTGGTCCCTTAAGTTCTCGAACTAAAAAATAAAACACGAAAATTTTGGAAATACAATCTTTATTTTTTTACAAAGTCTCTTATTAACCCTATAGACTTTTGCCAAGAATATTCCTTAGCTGGGAATATCCCCCCCACCTGAATACGCCCTCTATTTTCAAAGCAAATCGTCGAGCTGCTCACAAAGCGATCAACTGCAGACTTCATCACTTGATTGCTTTGGCAAATTTTTTCCCGAGTCATTTTTCTTTTCATTTTTAAAGGAGGATATAATCTAATGGGCTGGATAAACCATTAATCCACTTGCACCCAAAATCATTGGCGTCATGATCTTGCAAATAGAACTGTTTGGTAAAAATTAAATCCCCTTTGATCACATTGTTTTGGATATTGTCATGGACCTTGTATCACCCATGGTTAACGCAAAAATTTCGGGTTATTGCTGTGAAACTTCGCCAAATACTCGATTGAAACATTCTTACGACGATGATTTTGTTATATTGTGGAGATCGCGGCGCCTACATATCTTGCGAACAGCTTTCTCATCTCTTAATTTTCAGTCAAAATGCAATGTGCAGCACTTCTTGGAATGCTTACCAAGTCTGCTATCTCGTGAGATTCCAATCGATAACACAGTGCGACAAAATGGAACGAAGTTGAAATACCTGGGAGATAATGCTATTTTTCTGGTAGACCTTGTTGAGTTAAAGAATGTTCTATACTTGAAATTTGCCGGACACCCCCAAAATCTGGACTTATGGTCAAAAAACCGATTTTACCTACCTTTTTCCACTTATTGGCGTATAACTTAACATTATTTTTTCCTTCAAAAAGTTTTTCTATTGTTGCCATTTCTTGGTGAAAATGTTCTCCTTGCTCATCGCAATCGTCAAAGTTGAAAAAAGTCAAAAAAATTTTAAAAAAATTGTATTTGCAGAGTAAATTCACACAGTTTTCTGAAGTATTCCCAAATAGTATATATATCGTTAGAAATTTTTAAGTATCTTCTTTCAGGATCCGGTTAAATTTTTAAAATCGGTTGGCAATCAGGTAAGTTATACGCCAATAAGTGGACAAAGGTAGGCAAAATCGGTTTTTTGATCGTGAGTCCAGATTTTGGGGGTGTCCGGCAAATTTCAAGTATAGAAAATTCTTTAACTCGACAAGACCTACAAGAAAAATACCATTATCTCCCAGGTATTTTGGAATGTCGCACAGTGTGATCATCCAATACCATTTTGTGTACTTTTTTTGACCACTTTTTGCAAAGTCACCACATTTGGTCGATCACTACGATTTTCGTCTTGGCAGCTCATATGTCCTTGTTTAAACTCTGTCACACAATATTTGAAAGTTGTTAACAAAGGAGCAGACTTTCCCAGAGTAGAATTTAGCTCGGCTTTGGTATTGGTCGGACTAAGTCCTCTCAAATGAAAGAGTTGAATATCATAATGATGACACATTTAAGTCATGCTGTTTGTTAGTTATTTTTAAGATCAAAATTTTGAAAAAAATAAACCCAGAATAACCCCCTCCCTCTTCACCCCCCCCCCCTCCCCCACTCAACTATATAATTCTATAAAATCGTGTACATCTATACTATTATATAAAAGGGTTCTCTCGGATTTTTATCGTTCAATCGCGGGGTAAATGCTGAACCGATTTTAATAATTCTTTTACTATACAATTGCTATAATAAGCGACTCTGCTACTGGATACTCCGTTTTTGATTAATCTTTTTATTTAATTATTTAATAATTCATGCATTTTTATCCATGCTGCCATTGTATAAGCAGCACGAAATAACAGCAAACAATAGCTTAAGCTCTTTGTTGAGAGAGAGAGGTGAGATTCTACAACTCACCGCGCTGGTCTCTTGAGAGGATAGTTGCACTCAGTTTATTTCTGCTGCAGTGTTGCCAAAGCCCAATATATCGTATTTATTTTGATTTTCATGCCAAGATTGCTTGCCACTCTTTTTATTTCAATAGCTACTGAGTTAAAAAAATCTAATAAATAGATTGAGATAAATTTTACATAATTTTAGAATAAAGCTTAGTAAAAAATAAATATAAGATGGTCATAAAAGGCTATTAACATTTTTATTAATGGGGAAACTAACTTCTATGATCTTATGGTAAAATTGGATGGTAGTAATCATGGTTGAACTAATGAAGTTGTCGCAAGGGTGAGAGCGAGTGCCCATAAATGTCAAATTGAAGTTGACAGCTATACAAAATCTGAAAGGGAACATTGATAACATGTAAAGCCGATGAAGTTGTTGTTGTTGCTTTTCATTGATCTTGAAAATTGTGGGTACTGAAAAGAGAGTACGATCAGCCGCAATATAATCTTATTAATTTAACCATGATGGTGATTTCAATTGCATGTATGTTGTGGGGGTGAAATGATTTGTACTACCATCGCTGTTGTGTGTTCAACGGTCTGAAACGTCATTGCGTTAGGTTGTGGTTAGAACAGCTGCGCAAAATATCGACTCTTTATTTAAATATGTTTTCATGTTTATATTTATATTTATATGTATTATCCCAAGCAACGCTGGGAACGGGTATGCTAGTTTTATATATTTTAACGTTCACTATTAGGGTCTAAAGGTCAATTCTTCTTAATCTTAAGATGTTTAACAGAAATTAAAGAAAAAATAATAAGTAATGATTTGAGGTAAGGTCAGAAAGGTATAAAATTATACCTTTTTACAGCAATAAAGTAACATATTAATTAAATAAAATATATTCTTTAAATGATCACGATAATAAAGTTTGCAAGAAGCTTTTAATTTCCTAACAATGACCTGTGGTGTTGCTATACCACCAAAAACATTTAACGTCTATTTCAAAATCAATAAAAATGAAAAATGAAGGCAGTGCTTATATTTTTATTTAAACTCTTATCGAATTAATTTATTCTATAAGATAATTATAATAAGGCGTTCAAAGTTTACAAAAATGCATGAATAATACATTTGTAGAATCCTACAATCTGTGCATTTTAAATATTTTCCCATAGTGAGTGTAAAAGAAGCTTGTTTGTTTAAAGTTTTCTCTTTTTTTATTTAGTTTTATTTTCCAAAAAACAAAAAGCCTACAAGAGAAGGTGAAAGTTAATCAAAAGTTTTTCCTATGTGCATTGACTAAAAGTTTATCCTGTTTGGTATGTTAGTATTTTTTAACATTTTCAATTGAATTGTTTTGGAACTGACCTTCTGCTACTATTTCCGAAAAAGTTAAAGTTTATATAAAATATTCATTTATTTTTGCAAAAATAAAAAATAACTCAACTTAAAGTTTTTTCAACATAAAATGTAACAATGTGAGTTATTTTTAAGAAATTAAGTAGCCATTCATGATATTTCTGGGTTTGCCAGCTGCAATGCCAAAATTACTTTATCAACCTGTATAAACAAACAGACAACAGCTTAGAAATGCCAGAAGTTTTCGAAAAAAAGAAAAAATTATAAAAAAAAAATATTTGCCTTTACAAAAAACTTTCAACTGAATGAATGAAAAATAAGCAAAACCAACACAATAGCCATTTCGAGCTGAATAATTTTGTATCTCTGCTGTTTGTTAGTTGTTCACTAATTGGAGAATTAAGCTGTTGTTGCTTGTGGTACCATAACTTAAAGTTTGTGAACTTTTGACCTTGTCTCTTAATTTTAAAGAGAGTTAAAGTATATTTTTCTTGCTGTCCAAGAGACGTCTGAAGTATTTTAATTTCTTTTTTTTTTTGCAAATCGAACAGAACTTTACAGATACAACAACAACATAAAAATCAAAAATAAACTTATTCGACTGAGAATTGGACACTTAAGCAGCTTCTTTGAGCCCATTTCATCCCCATTTAAGAGTCAAAGGATGCTTTTAGACATATTTGTGCCACTAGCGTTGAAGAAAGTTCACAAGAAAACATCGAGCACAGGAGATGAAGAGGAGAAAAGTTTGATAAAACTAATCCGCAAAGCAATACCGTTAAATGAGAGCAAAAGCAAGTGAAACTTTTGTTCTTTGCTTCTAAAGATAGCTATAAATGTAGGTTCATGTTTTTTCTTGCCATTCAACTAAGCAGATGAAATATCGCACCGGAAAGGAAAGTGAAAGACTGAAAGGTGCTAGAGTGGAAAGAGGAATGAAAAAAGGATTCAAGAATAAAGAAGTTCATATTTTGGAGATAAAATTTAATTTTTTATGAGCAATAAAAGTTTAGGAGTAAGCAAGTAGGAGTCTAACATGACCTTAGCTAGTATTCAGATATAACTGCCTTGAGCTGAGAAAAACCACTGAGTTTGTTTCTCTGAAAAATTTCATTACTTCCAAAAACATGCCATTCAAAAGGAGTAATTTTTTTTTTAATTTTACTCAATAATTCCTAATTTTTTTTAATCATTGCAGTTCAACAGCAGTTTGGAACAGAAGAACCAGAATAATTTATTAATTGAGCTGAACAAAGTTTTACTTAAAAAAAAAAAATAAATAAATAACTGGCCATTTCAGCCCTTGAAAGGACTTTGACCTAGCTTCTTATGATCAATTGTGTTGTGCGTGTTATTAAGTTTTTACACAATTGACCGAGAAATGGACCTACAGGCTTAACGCCGACTCCGAACGGCGATGAACGGAATGTTCTTATTCTCAAGAAGCTTTACATGGCATTTTATTACTCTTTGAGGTTTGCCATTGTCTGCGAGAGGTGGCGCCCGTACAGAAAAAATACTTTAATTAAAATAATTTTCTGTCGCTGCTGGGGTTCAAACCTCGGTCTCCAGGTTTTTTGACATAGATGCCACGCACTTTAACCAACTACGCCATGGACGCCACACTGACTTTACATTGGAAAAATTTTTTAGTGGAACGAGTAGTACAATTTAGAGGAAAGAAAGTATTTTTCTAACTTTAGGCAAAGCAAAGTACAAAACAAAGGGTTATTTAGAATTTTGGAAAACTAGGCGTGACACCTCCCGTACAACTGGAACACATTTTTTGCAATATCTGCAGAACAAGTGAAGCCACGAAAACAAATCAGCTATTGATCCAGTCATTTTAAAGATACAATGCAAATTTTGGCATGATTGGACAAGTGTGCATGACACCTCCTATACAATTGGAACAAATTTTTCGCAATGCCTGGAAAACCCAAAAGTAAACAGCAAAAACGAAAATTAATTATAATTACAGGTAATCTATCAATGTAAATACGTATATTTAATATTTTATCTAATTTGGAAGACTTTTAAGTTTTAATAATACTGTATAATGGTAGAAAATACAGCAATTTAAAAAAATCACAAAAAATTTTGCGCATATTTGCTCACTACCTCATAGTCATGGCTTGAAAACAGACGTATTGACGTTAAAGAAAAAAAAAAACCACCACACATCCCTGTACATTATTGAGTAGATTGTCTAAAATGAATTTCCAAATAACACGATAAAAAGTGTCATTTTGAACAGCCCATTTCATGAAAAAAAATATTATTCTCGAGATCGGCGTTCTTCTGTTGACATATCCTTATTAGAAAAAAAAATTCCTTTTCGTAGCACAGTGCATTGTACGTGCACTTATTACCATTGTTTATAGTGCTTTTATTATTGTATTTCAGCAAAAAAAGGGAATTAATACGTGAACATTTTCGTCTGATTATTTTTAACAGTTTTCGACATGAATTATTTTGACAAGAATGCATCGATGAACTCAATTCGATTTTGGCGATGAAGCACAACCAAAAACCTCTGTATATCGGTGGTGCACAGAATTCAAGTGGAGCCGTACTTCACTCACGAATGAATTTCGTGAAGGTCGTCCAATATCTGTTGCTATGCCACAAAACATTGATGCTATACTCAAACTGATAGTGCTTGGTTGTCATGTGACATCCATCGTGAGATTGAGGCATCCCTGAACATTACTTCTACCAGCGTACACAGCATTTTACATGAACAGATATAGTATTAGTTGTGAAAAAGGTTTATTCACCTTGGATTTCACATAAATTGACCATCGCTCAAAATAACGCTCGTACCGATTGGTGCAAAGAAATGCTAATGCCATATCTATACAGAGAGTTTAGTTTCAGTTTCAGTACAAAGTTGAGTTTTACTATGGAACACAAAATAAACTCTTGAATTCTCCAGTACAATTTTGCAGGATGAAACTTAACTAAACTCAGCTTTGTTTCTGTGTTTATCAAAACTCAATTTGAGAAATCCCTAAAAGTAGGCTAATGTTCTTATAAAATGCACTTTCAGATCCAACTTGTACAATTTTGTGGTGAGAAACGTCAAAAACAGCTGATCTAAAATTGTGCAATTTACTATTTGCAAAAAAAATAACAACAAAGCGAAGAAAAGGACTTGGGCGAGATGAGGTCTTCATATTAGTATGGGCCGATTAAAATTCCAAATTGCGCAGTGCAAGGAAGAACTCGCATGTGTACGCAGGGATTACTGCAGCCTTGTCGTGAAGTGGAATTTATGTCACGGTGGTGGACGTGCCGAAAAAATATGAGAACACAAAATTTAACCAGGAAATGTCACAATAAACTCAATTCTGCCGATGCATCTCTGTGTGAACAGCTTTGGTTGAAGTCAAACTAAACTCAAACAAAACTCTCCGTGTAGACATGGCATAAGATATACAATAGCGATGCTTCAAAAGACATATATAAAATCGTGACTGATGGCGAAGTAAGGATCTGTGCATATAAACCTGAAAGGGAACAGCAGTCGACTGTATGGGGGGGTCTTTCAAGATGAACCAAATCCAACAAAACTTGTTCGAGCTCGAAGTACTGCAAAGCAAATGGTTACTTGTTTCTTAAAAAAAAAAAAAAACATATGGCCATGGTAGCATTTGAGACACGTAGAACTTTCAATTTGAAATGGTACACAAACATTTGTTTGCCAGATGTATTCCGTGGAATATAGACAACAAACAAGCGCCGAAGAGTTATTCCTCGTCAAGACAATATGAGCTCTCCCACATCAGCTCATACAAAGGCGTTTTTTAGCATTTAAAACATCGAATCAATGGGTCATTAACCCCATGATTTCATGATTTAGTACCCAATGAAATATTTTTGTTCCCGCACATTATCGACAAACTGCGGGGTCAACGATTTTCAACGCCAGAAGAAGCATTCATAAACTATGTTTTGCAAGTTTCTTAATGGCGTAGGATAAATGTTATGAAGAATGGTTCCAACGCATGCAAAAATGTATTAATTGTAAAGCAGAATATGTTGAAGAACAATAAAGCTATTTACAATGAAAAAAACAAATTCGGTTTTTATATTAATTTTCGAAATGTATATAATAACCTTCGCATAATTAGCAAATGTGAATTTTGTGATAGTTGTTATTTTTATAAATTTAAAGAAGACATGCTAATCTTTCTGTTGACAGCCAGAAGCCTGGTCACGCTGAAGTTTTAGTTTTTTATTTTAATTCAAAGATCTCTATGTCACTTGCATATTTTAGTAATTGTTTTCTCATTAAGCTTGTATTTTGAAAAAATTATGTTTAAAGGTTATAATAATAAATTCAAATTATGATTAAATTGAGCGATTCTGCCAATTCACAATTTGATGACTTTAAGTTAGTTTTTCATGAAAATTATATATTTTTTAAAAATATGTGACTTCTCCTCTGAATAGCTTTACATACAGAGAGATTTAAATGTTTCATATAGAAACCATAGATTTTTCAAAAATATGCCATAAGAGGCACGTTTCATTAGAGCACTTAAGAGGCACTTGTTCGACTCCCTGAAGACTAATAAGCAGGCAAACCCATTCAATGTAAAATGGGCGATATTTAGTTTTGTAAAAAAAGTTTAAAAAAAAAAACGAAATAATGATAGTTTTCTATTGTTATAAGTCAATAATACTCGTAGGTACTTAAAAAACTATTTTTAAGTACCTACGAGTACATATTTGTAATACTTCTATATTGGCAGTACACTCAAAGTACATAACCTAACATTAGAGTGCAGTTATATTGTGATATGAGTGAGAAAATATATAAACGAATGTACGCGAAATTAAATTTCAAAATAAAAAAACCCAGGAGCAATGCTTTCATTGTCAAAAATTTTAGTTGAAATAGGACAATTTTAAAAAGAACTACCATGAAAAGAACAAACAATTTTAGAACAGCTGTTTTTGACATTTCTCACCACAAAATTATGCAACGTACCTTGCCATCTAAAATGTAGCATCTGAACGTGCCTTTTTATAAAAACATTAGCATACTTTTAGGCATTTCTCAAATTAAGTTTTGATAAACACAGAAAGTTAAAGTAAAGTTGATTTAATTGAGTTTCATCCTGCAAAATTGTACCGGAGAACTCAAGAGTTCATTTTGCGTTCAATGGTAAAACTCAAATTTGTACTGGAAACTCAAACTTAACTCTCTGTGTATACATGGCATTATATAGGTTGATAGTGGCAGCGACAGTAATGCAGCAAAAAATCGTTGAGGGCTAATGATTAATATAAAAAACAAAAACATTTTCTCCATAAAAACTTTTGTCATTCATCATCAAGTTTCCCAGAAATTCTTGTATAAATAGCGCTAACACGATCTACCTATGTCAACAGCATTAAATTTCAAATAATAATTTTAAAATGAAAATATATTGAGTTAGAAAGAGACAGTATAAAATTTTTTTTTTTTGGTAAAAAGGTCTATTATTGTAAATAATTCAAGATACAACAGGTATATTGGTTGTCTTATCAGAATCTTTCACAAGATAACGACACATTTCCCATTTCCCCCAATATGTTTGAAGTTTCTCTAAGCAAGAAAACAAACAAAAAGTATCGATTAACGAACTGTACAAAAATTAACAGCCATAAAGTTTCGTATCGTGTCAGTAGTTCTGCATATAAAGGGACATCATTGTCCTCTCAGCTCATATCTTTTCAAGAACATTGAATACATATTTTTATTTAAAGTTCAGACCAAACTGTACATTATCCATTCTTTTGAAAAACTTTTCGCTGCCCACAAGCATTGAAAACTTTTTCTTTACCCGATAAAAATCAGGGACAACTTTCAGTGGTGCAGTTGAATAAAAGTCCTTGAACTTAGCATAAACAAAACAGAAGTTGAATACTCACACACGCATACACACGCTAGCGCACAAACACCATTAATCCACTTGTCGGTGTCAATTGCTTCAAACGAGTTCTCTGCTGTCGTTGTTGTTGTTGTTGTTGTTGTTCTTGGTGTTGTTTTCAAAAATGTCCATCAAAGCAAAGTTTTGCGAGCACAATTTAACCTTGAAGCTTATCTACTTAGTTAGTTGAAGCCAAAATACGCTTGGATAGGTGACAGTTCTGTGACTGTTTAATGCCAGTTTATTTTTATTTATATAATTATCTTTTTAAACACATACATAGATATTTCACATTTAATCTTTAATCAAGCAACAATTTTACTTGTTTTATGCTCACTTTTTTTGCACAATTATAGGTTTTTTTTCTGTTGAATTTTCAATATATTTTTGAATCCTCTTTAATCAAGAAAGAATTTTATTTGTTTTATATTCACTGATGCACAAAAATAGGTTTTTTGTTAAATTTTCAATATAATTTTCTATTTATATCATTTTTTTTTTAACACATATACACTACACTTACGGGAAATCACATACTTAGACAAGCACTTGAACTTCCGCAACCCAACAATTTTTCGTAAAATCACAGTATCCGGCTATATATGCATGTCAGTGTCTTTTAACAACAATAACACCAACAACATTATACCTAATAATCCTTGGCTGTCACTTTGTCAGCTTGTCTGAATTGGCTAAATCATGTCAGCGTAGCGCAACTCTAAACAATAGTTTTACTTTTGAATAGTAAAAATGTTGCTTTGTTTTTCGCTATGTTTGTAAAACATACACTGCCTGCTTATTTGAGTATTTTTGTTTTTCTTTTTTTTTTTATTTAATTTTTTTTTTCAGATGTGTAAGGATTATATATTTTGAAGTTGCTCTTCAGTTGCGACGCTTTGTACGAAACCGTTACGTGCAAACATCCTTTCATTAGGATTTTCCGACTGAAACTGTTTCATTGAAATCAACGAATCATTCGTTTGAGGCGAAAAAATAAACCCTAGATATATGCAATATTTTATTAATGCCAAAGCGCGTTTTTGAGTAAAATCCGCAGAGAGAGAGAGGGAGAGAGAGAGTCTTAACAGCGCACTGAGTGCCTAGTTTGGAGCAAAAGCTTGCTCATAGAAGCATATGACAATGAGAGAATAACAGTAGCAGGGCAAACAGAGAGTGAAAATGTTAGTTCAATTTTTTTTAATTGTTTCAAAATGTGCTTCTAGGGCAGTGATGTGATTTGGTGGGATTTCGGGCTCATTTCGGGATATTTGGCCTATTTGAGAACGTGTGGGATTTCGGATGCTTAGGTGGGATTTTCTACTGAATCATAATTTTTTAAAGTGTAGCAAAACTGGTTGGTATCACTTTTTTGTAATCTTTCAAAATTTTTCGTTTAATTGCTGTATTATTCATTCTAAATATGTAAGAAAGGGATATGTATATTCAAGAGGCTTAAAATTAATGAAAATAAGATCCTCATTTAAAAATAAAAAAATATAAGCTCAGTTTCACTTTGATGCAACGAAAGAAATTTACGATTACTTCATACACTTGAGAGAATTTTTATAAAAAACGCAGTGTTTAACTTTTCGTATTTTTTTTTTTGTGGAAAATTTGTTATATTTATTGAAAAATTTCATTATTTACATTATTAAACTATAAAATCATTATAATGTTAAAAAAATGTAGGGGAGGATGCGCGCCTACCAAACACGTTTTGCTTGGAGGCTATACCTTTGGTTTAAAACATAATTTTTCAGAGCTCTTGGTTTCATTTGGAAGCTAAGTTCAATAACTAACAGGAATTTTAATCAAAATTTAAAATTTTCAAAAATTATAATTTAGGCAGTCGATCTAGCAAAAGTCTCGAAATCGATCGCTGAAAAAATCGGCCCAGCTACTGAGCACCTAAAACAAATCGTTGAAAAAAATTAGAAAATGAAGTAAAAACAATAGTGTTTGAGAGTTTATAAAAAGTTTATTCTATCAATAGTTCATAATGACTCTTTGAACTTCAAACAATAGAGATTTGAATATCTTTGTAGGCTGCAGCCATCGCATCAGAATTTATTCTTCTTCTTCTTTTCTTCTTTTCAATTTTTTTTTAGGCGACGCCATTCTAAAATTTTATCTGAACGTGGACGACAATCACGAAAACTATTTTAACTTATTTCAAACACTATTTTCAATCCTATAAATGCCAATTTTTTACTTACACGATTTCTGAAAATTTGTTCGGAAGGTGGACCAACGTTTTGTTCAGTAGGTGGCCAGGCACACCATCATGATATGACGTGAAATATTTTTTTCCAATTTCTCAATATTGTTCGATTGCTCGTCGAATTGTGAAAAGTAAACATTAAATATAGAATTCTACTCATATTCACCTTTTTTTATCGATAAGAAACACTCTGAAATTCACTAAATAGAGATGAACTATTTTTGCTCAGCTTCGTTTTATTCGAATATTTTATTTCTCAACGGCCGTGGGGCTAAAGCAGTATGCGCATTCATCTCAGTGAATTATCAAAAGTGAACATTCAATGAGATGTTACTGCAACACTTTACACATTGGCGCATCATACTGACGTCAGAACTCACAGTGTTCAGCAGTAGGTGGGCCTCCTTCGGCAGGTGGGCATCCTTATTTCTTTTCAAAAATTGCATAAAAAATCGTTATTTGTATAAATATTTGGGTGGGATTTTTTGTGGGTTTTTCGTGTCATTTTGGTGGGATAAACAGGTCTACATCGGGATGTTATCGGGATTTTTTACTAAATCAGAATCACATCACTGTTCTAGGGTACGGTAAAAAGCTGTTGAGCGCGCTATACTTGTTCTTGTTTATACATTATTAAAGAAAAACTTGCAAAGCGATCCAATATTATCTAAGAGCAAGTTTTTTAACCCAGTAATCAGAGATTAATTAAATTTGCCCCCACGACGCCAACCTTATATAAATATATATATACCTATACCTATACATGAAGTAGGGAATTATCTAGACTATATGGATCAAACTTTGCAGATATATTTATAGCATCTTGCAAAGATAGTCAAGAGACGTCAAATGCAAGTGAGACGCACACTCTTACAATCGTAAATGTTAAATATGTAAATTAACTTTGAATTTTAATATCGAACAGAAAATATAAAGCGGAAACAAAATCTATTTTAGCTCAAGGAATTCTAACCTCAAGGAATCTAACCAAGCTCAAGAAATCAAACCAAGAAATTCAGGTATTACACGTATACAGACAAGACTGCTTTTGTTCGAAAATGGATGAATGATTTGTAAGAAAGAAAGCTCAATGAAGTGAAAGATGTAAGGATATTTTAAGAGTGGCGGAAAGTTATAGAAACATGTGATTTTGTACCTGAGGAAATTGCTATGCTGCACAAAATCAACAAAATTTCCAATCGTCACCTTAAACTTGATTTTTGGTGATTTTTATCTGTTCTAAAATTTATCTCTTCATGACTTTTCGTTCTTGAATAAACGGTTTTGACGTTATTTACGAAAAACTAAAAGAAAAAATTTTAAAGAATGCGCGACACCAACGCTCACTAGGCAAAATGGGTAAGAACTCAAATCCTTTCAGTTAAGTCCATATGAAGCTATTAAAACATATTTCGAGCTTTCGCCAATTATTTTCAAATACAACTCTTTTTGAAATAATTTTACTAAAGGTTTTGTCTTTCAATAAGACGTTTATTCTCAGTTAGAGGCATGCTCCTCAACTAATTTTCGGACGACACCTGCTGTAATTGAATTTTGTATCCGGCAACTGTCAGGCTTTCATTATATTCTCAAGAAAGAATATTGGATCAATACAGGTTCTTCTTCAATCCTATGAAGAGGTCCCACTACATTCTGCGAAAGGTATCTACGCAATATCAGCTGGCAGTTTATTAAAATTTAATGCATTATTGATGAGCTAAGCAAAAAAATGCTCCCTGCTACTTTGATACAAACTATGAAAGATAATATATTTTATTTATAAGAAATGTTCATTCACCGCTCCTTGCGATATTTGTTTTTTTTAACCTAATTTATTAATTATCATCCCGTTCATGAGTAAGTTAATTTATTCTTGACTGCCTTGTCTGGAGATTAATTATTGCTTCTTGTCATCTGAAAGAGGTTATTTTGTTTAATACGTTTCAATCAAATTTTTGGGAACCCAGCGTTTGTAAGAACTACTTATCCTCCCAAAATTACTTTATTCTTTTAAAATGACTAACTAACTACAAAATGCTCATTGGAGACATCATTGATTCAGAAACCAACTAGTATCCTGCTAACAGCTCTCAAGCAGCTGTTCAAAGAAAATACTAAATCGAAAACCAGCAAGTAATGGGGTGAACTCTCTACATGCAGGCTTATTTGGCCGATGCTATATCTTAGTCGTCCAAGAGGCCTTCTCTGTGTGGGTCTGACGTAACCACTCTGTTGATAGTTATTACAGAGCACTATTTGAAAGGTAGACACCAAAAATATTATAAATCAGAACAATTGACAGCGGCGAAGAAGAAAACGAAAGCTTTTTCCACCTCTGTTTCTTTCTTCCATTTTGATGACCTTTGAAAAACAATAGACGATGTGGTTCTATTATGTTAACCATAATGGCTGAAAATGGTCGAAGTGAGCTAGAATATTTATTATATATTACCTATTACCATGTAAATATAAAGGAGGACGATCCTCACAAGGCAACGCGTGAGGGTCAAGGGGGCGATCTTCACATGGCAACGTGTCTGACTGCCTCAACCTGGTGAGGCCAGCATTATCCATGTCGAACTCGTCTCAAGTCGACTCAAACCTCTGCGTGGTGTCCTCTAGAAACGGCAAACTGGCAACCGTTAGTTTGACGGCTAATGTGAGCGGCGGGCTCCCCCCTGCCTTTAAAGGGTTGTGCGTTGGGTTTGAAGCCCGCCACGTAAAAACAAAATTTCAATGAAACGAAAAAGAAATAAGATAAAAATGATCCCCAAATCTGATGACGACTACCGCAAACGAAAAACTGACAATGATTTACGGATATGCACCTGGAACGTCCGAACCCTTAATTGGGATGGTGCCTCTATCCAACTGATAGATATCTTAGAAAGATACAAGGCTGATATCACTGCAATCCAAGAAATGCGATGGAAGGGACAGGGTTGCTCACGGCAAGCATCCTGTGATATCTACTACAGCGGCCATGCGGAGAAGCACGAATTTGGATGCGGATTCGTGGTTGGCAAGAGACTACGACAACATGTTCTGCGATTCACACCTGTGAACGAACGACTTGCCATAATCCGTGTCAAGGCAAGATTTTTCAACATAAGCCTGATTTGTGCGCACGCTCCGACAGAAGACAAAGACGATGAGACCAAAGACAGCTTCTACGAGCGCCTTGAAGATGCCTATGAGCGCAGCCCCCGCCACGACATAAAAATCGTGCTTGGTGACTTCAACGCCAAGGTGGGAAAAGAAAATATCTTTGGTCCAACAGTCGGAAAGTTCAGCCTCCACGACAATACCTCCGATAACGGAATGAGGCTGATTGACTTTGCCGCAGCGCGAAACATGGTCGTTAGTAGCACTAGATTCAAGCATCTCAATATTCATAAAGCAACTTGGCTGTCTCCTGATCAAAAGACGCGCAACCAAATTGATCACGTTTTGATTGACGGAAGGCACTCTTCCAGTGTTTTAGATGTACGCACGATCCGTGGTGCCAATATAGACTCGGATCATTATCTTGTCGCAGCCAAGATCCGTACACGCCTGTGCGCAACCAAGAATGCGCGCAATCCAGCAATCCAGAGCAATCCAGAGAAAGCTAGACGTCGAAAAGCTGCAATCAAAGCAAACAGCCGAAGACTTCGCTACTCGACTCTCACTCCTGCTTCAAGAAAGCACTCCTCCGATCGACGATATATGCGCGCAGTGGAATCATATTTCCCACTCTATGCGTACGGCTGCCGAAGAGGTGATTGGCTATCACCGCCCTCGCCGAAACCAGTGGCACGACCAAGAGTGTCGCGACGCCACTGCAGAAAAAGACGCCGCCTACAAAGCCACCCTGCAGTCGGTTGTAACGCGTGCTGCTAAGGAGCGATACAAAGAGAAGAGGAGGGAAGAGAGACGCATTTTCAGGCGAAAGAAAAGGGAAGCGGAAATGCGTGAGTGCGAGAAAATTGAGATGCATGGTGACAGGAATGAGGTCCGAAAATTTTTCGAAAAAATAAGACGCCTGGCCGATGGTTTCAAGACCGGGGCCTCTTCCTGCAAGGATGAAAATGGGAATCTAGTGACAGATATCCAGAGTACACTGATGATGTGGAGGGAACACTTCTCTAGGCTTCTGAATGGCGACGACGACAACAATCCCGCCAATAGAGATGATATCCCGGAAATCCCAATTGTGGACGACAGCGTTGAAGTTCCGCTGCCCGACCATAGTGAAGTCTTGAAAGCTATAGCTCGGCTTAAAAACAACAAAGCCGCAGGAGCCGATGGCTTACCTGCTGAGCTCTTCAAGAATGGAGGCGAAGCTCTATTTAAATGCATTCATGAGCTTCTATGCAGAATATGGTCGGAAGAATGCATTCCAAACGATTGGAACCTCAGTGTGCTCTGCCCAATCCACAAGAAAGGCGATCCCACAATTTGCGCCAACTACCGTGGGATAAGCCTTCTGAATATCGCATATAAGGTCCTGTCGAGCGTACTATGTGAAAGACTAAAGCCCATCGTAAACCAGCTGATTGGACCTTATCAGTGTGGCTTCAGACCTGGTAAATCCACCATAGACCAGATATTTACGCTACGACAAATCTTGGAGAAGACCCTAGAAAAACAGATCGACACACACCATCTTTTTGTCTATTATAAAGCCGCCTTCGACAGTCCTATAAGGAATTATCTATACTCCACCATGTCTGAATTTGGTATTCCTGCAAAGCTCATCCGTCTTTGCAGAATGACACTGAGCAACACCAGCAGCACAGTTAAGATCGGGAAGGATCTCACTCCTCCATTCGATACCAAACGAGGTTTCAGACAAGGTGATTCCTTATCGTGCGACTTTTTCAACCTGATGATGGAGAAGATCATCCGAGCTGCTGATTTGAGACGCAGTGGCACGATATTCTACAAAAGTATTATGCTGCTGGCGTATGCTGATGATATCGATATCATTGGCCATAATACGCGCGAAGTCAGTGCAGCATTCTCCAGATTAGCGAAAGAGTCGAGTCGAATGGGTCTTGCAGTGAACGCAGATAAGACGAAATACCTAGTGTCAACAAATAAACAGTCCCAGCGTCTTGGAAACCACGTCACTGTTGACAACATCTCCTTCGAGGTTGTTAAGGACTTCGTCTACCTGGGATCCAGCGTAAACTCTTTCAACGATGTCAGTATTGAGATAAAGCGAAGGATAACTCTTGCCAACAGGTGTTACTTTGGGCTGAGTAGGCAATTGAGAAGCAGAGCCCTCTCTCGACGAACAAAACTCACGCTCTATAAGTCACTAATCATGCCCGTCCTATTATATGCAGCACAAACTTGGACGTTGAGCAGTTCTGATGAAAAGACTTTGGGAGCCTTCGAGAGAAAGATCCTTCGTAAGATCTTCGGTCCAATCTGCGTCAATGGCGAGTACCGAATTCGATGGAACCACGAGCTGTATGAGCTGTACGCTGACATCGACATAGTTAAGCGTATTAAAATCGAGCGGCTCCGCTGGCTAGGTCATGTTGAGCGAATGGAAAACGACGCTCCAGCGAAAAAAATATTCGATTCGCCCGGTGGTGGTCAACGCAGAAGAGGACGCCCACATCTTCGTTGGAAGGATCAGGTGTTGGATAACCTGACTACACTTGGTGTTTCCAACTGGCGCCAGCAAGCGCAAAATAGAAATGGCTGGCGCAATTTCTTACACGAGGCCAAAACCGACTTACGGTTGTAAGCGCCACATAAGTAAGTAAGTAAGTATTACCATGTAATCTACATAATCTATTATCTATAATCTATTACCTATAACCTATTACCTAATACCTAATACCTACTGCCTTTTAACTACTACCTTTTGCCTATTACTTTAAATCTATTGCTTATAATCTATTATTTTAAACATATAACCTATCACCAATTAACTATTACCTTTTGCCTTTAACATTTTGTCTATTACATATTACCTTTTACCTACTACCTATTTCCTTTTACCTATTACATTTTACCTATAACATTTTGTCTATTACCTATTGCCTTTTTCCTTTTACCTATAACATATTACCTTTTACATATTATCTATTACCTATTACCTATAACATTTTGTCTATTACCTATTACCTATTACCTATTATCTATTATCTTTTATGTATTTCCTATTACCTACGACCTTTTATCTATGGCATATTACCTTTTTCCTATTACCTTTAAAATATTTCCTATTACCTATTACCTATTATGTATTACCTTTAACCTATTACCTATTATCTATTACGAATTTCCTATTACCCCACCTTTTACCTATTACCTATTACCTATTATCTATTATCTATTATCCATTTCCTATTACATATTAAATATTACCTATTACCTTTGACCTATTACCTATTACATGTTACCTATTACCTATTACATACTACCTTTCACCTATTACCTTTGACATATAACCTATAACATATAATATATCACATATATCCTATTACCTACAGCCTATTTATTACCTTTTGCCTATAAACTTTTACCCAAATATTACTTAACCTATTTCTTCAAAGTGTTTTTACTAGTGTATCACAAAAATATTGAGATTTTAAAAAATATGACTACTGTCACAAATGTTTTATTTTATTTTATTTTATTTTATATTATTTTTTTTTTTTATTCCTAATATTTGCGAAATAATTATTTCCAAGAAATTTTATAATATATAGAGGTGATTTTCACGCAGTACCACGCGTGGTGAGACTCGAAAGCTATATTCGAGGATCGAAACACGTACACGATCGAATGCACGAAGTTCTCTCAATCAGTTGGCGCTGAAACTTCAAGCAAGAAAGTTTGCGCATCTTGGTGGTGTGTTTTGCACTGCACGAAATGTTAGAGCCATATGAAAATGCGTTATTTGTAGAATAATAATAATAATAGCCGCGTTCTTTTATAAGCTAGTGACAAAAGAACGCTGTAACTCGGTTAAAATTTGCTTTTAGTTGCTTAACAACACTGGCAACAACTGTCAAAAAACTCATGATTAGTTTGTTGAAATAAACATGCGAAAATGAGCATAAACAGCCTTATTCATAAACACATTTTAGAGGCAGCGTAACTTTAAACGGGCTTTAAACAAGAAAACGTTATTCATAAACATTTTTCGCAATTGCTTAAGAGCTGCGTAACTTAAACGCCGAAATTGGGGTTTAAAGGCTGCGTAAATATAACCATGATCTTTGTCTTTTCGTTTAATATCAAAGACATGCTCCATACGCGCCCTCTGCAGCATTTTTTATGCGGCGGCCATTGCAAATCCATAGGAATTCTTAATTTTTCTAGATATTTTCTATAGTTCAGACACAAACCTTACAAACATGAGCAAGGAATGAAAAAATGTTTATTTTTTCATGAAATTTCCTAAGGATTTTTTCAACACTGCATATCAAGTCGGATATTAGCTTACCGAGTTGGAACGAACTCGTATAAATAGCCGAGTTTGTGTTGTTGTTTTGCATGTATTTAGTTATCCTACCTAGTGTTCTTTTGTAAGTCGGTAGCAAAAGAATGGGGCTAATAATAATGATCATGACAGCGACAATAATAATGATAGTGACAATAATAATGATACTGATAGTTATAATTATGAAGACAATGATAATTATAACACAATTCTTGTTTAATGCCTTAACAAAAATTTTTTTAGTGCAGAGAGCGAGAGAGCTACAAATACAAGCATAAAAGTCGAAAGTTGGAGTAGTATGTGTGTGAACACCACTGTTCTAAAGCAGCACAGGGCACTCCATAGCTCAGTGAGCTCTCTGCGAGCGTAACTTTTCACATGTACACAAAGCTCACAACAGAAGAGAATATAATTCAGTCGTTTGCAGACGGTGATGCTGTGAGATCTATGTCGCTTTGCGCTGCATATTTTATGTACACTCTTAAAAAAACCAACCTATTGATTTGTAGATTCATAATATTTATGCATATATTTCTTTATTTTATAAAATTTCATATTATTCCCATAAATTAAGATTTCAAATAATTCATACATACATATTACCTTTTATGATTCTTTGTATGGTTCATTCATAATCTTGTATTCATTTTTTAATAATTAATTTTTGTTTTTATTACGTGCTTACTTACTTATTGCATTTACTTACTTATTATTCACCTTTGTTTATTATTAATTTCAATTTTAAGTATATATTAAGATTTTATAATATTAAAAGAATTATTCGTATATATAAGGGTTTCATATAATTCATCCATACTACCCATTTAGATTATTTGCATTATTCATTCATGTCACTTGTATTAATTAATTTCATAGAAGATATAATAAGGTGTACCTCTGACTAAAAATAAAAACATAAAGTAGAAAATAGAAACTTACAAATCTAAGTAATTGTGACAACTATTTCGCTCAGTTTGCGCGATTCGAGAGCGCACTAATACTAACAAGATAAAATAAAATATGACTGTGTTAGAATGCCCAGCCCTGTTCTAAAGCCAAAGATTTCTTAAAACGCCAATAAAAATGTTACGCCAAAAATGTCTCAGAAGTTGAAACCGTTCAAATATCCCATATCGGTCAAAAATACCGAACCAAAAATTGCACCAAAAGTTAAGAAAATCCAGATACACACTAAGTAGTAATTTTTTCGCATGAATTTTATTTCCCCAAAATAAATTTCACATTAAAATATTTAACAATAATATTTATATGCTTAAAATGTGAGACATTTGATTATTTTCTGCTGAAAACCCTAGTAATACATGTATTGAATCATAACTAAGGATTCTAAAAGTCAACTACTTGTACCTCAGACGGATATCATTTCAAAGTCTTCTTAGATGGTTTTCAAATCTTTCTAAAAACGTGTTCGTTCGGCATCACTTTAATTAAATTTAAATATTAAATTCAACTCTTCTAATATGCTCTTCGAACTTTTTTCCGAGTAGAATAAAGCTTGCGCTCTCAGTACTATTGTATATGTTTCTCCTAAATTTGCTCGCTCTCGTTTTGTAACAAACTGTTCTCTAGTGTTCGCTGTAGTTCGCTCGCATTTAATAAAAAAAAAATTAAAGGCAAGTATGTGGGTCATTAGCACAGTTGCCATTCCTGTTGTTGGTGTTTTGTTTTAATTGTTGTTTTTATAATGGCCATTTTTATCATAGACATCTTCGCAACTACAACCTGCTGTAAAACTTCGGCTAGTTTCAACAAAAAGCAAAAACACACAAAAAACAAAAGGAAAAGTCTACTTTTTGGCGCTCAGAACTGTAGTCCTACGACAATATATTGATGCAGGAGACTAACAGCGTGAGGATTTAATGTACCTGCAATGATTGAACTAAGCTTACCGTATATTTGTGCTTTGTTTTTGAGAATGCGGCATGTTCTGACACAGCTTCTAACCTTTCCCAATATAAAATGTAATTGCTCTGTAGCCTATTTTGAGGCGAAAAATTCGCGAGTATTTTCGTTTTAAAACCTCAATTTAAGCTTTATCTGCGGCAAATTTAGATGAAATCACATTGTGAAGATGTTTGCAAACAACTTATTTAGACAATCTAAAGCAATTATATCACATAAGATGAATATTTGTTGTTCTTATTTTGCTGATAACATGAGAAATTTTAAATCTAAGTAAATTTTTAGAAAACTTAAAACAAAAAAAAAAATATCATGAAAGCAAAATTTTTTTAATATTAACTTCTGATAAAAATTTCGAATGCTTTTTTAAAATTAAGTTAAATTTTTTTTTTTTTAAGTATGCTTACCTAACATTTATAATTTAAGCCGGATATTTTGAGTACAACTATCATAAGTTTACATTGTCACATCTTTTATGGCTATGTTAATCGTGCGCTGTTAAGATTTTCTTTCTCTCTGTTAATGTTAACAATTTTCGCCGCAGACATGCGCAGATATAACGAGCTTAATATATGCTCTATATTTTTTATTTGCTCTGCATTTGTAAATTTTTATACTCATTTTATACACTTCCAGAATAAAAAAAAAAATATTTCAACCGGTTTAGTGCTGCTATACCATAATGTTCATAGCAGTCGTAAAAATTCCACTGTTAAATGTCTGTTATTCTAACGTGAAGTATGTGACTGCTTAAATTAATTTTTTGGACATGACAACGTTAAGTAGTACCCGCAGAGTTGCAAAAAAATTGAAAGAATTTTTTTTTTTAAAATGCATCGGTGTTGGATTTAATTGTTTACTGTTATATTATACACAGTGAGTAAAGGCACTTATATAACAATTAGAACTACAGTTGAGGTTAATTCTTTGACCTCATGGCGAAAATTAAAAAAAAAGCAAAAGCAAAATCAAAATAAAAACAAACGAAAATGCAAAAAAAGCAAAAACAAAATCAAAAGCAAAAGAAAAGCAAAAGGAAAATCAAAATCAAAATCAAAATCAAAATCAAAATCAAAATCAAAATCAAAATCAAAATCAAAATCAAAATCAAAATCAAAATCAAAATCAAAATCAAAATCAAAATCAAAATCAAAATCAAAATCAAAATCAAAATCAAAATCAAAATCAAAATCAAAATCAAAATCAAAATCAAAATCAAAATCAAAATCAAAATCAAAATCAAAATCAAAATCAAAATCAAAATCAAAATCAAAATCAAAATCAAAATCAAAATCAAAATCAAAATCAATATCAAAATCAAAATCAAAAACAAAATCAAAATCAAAACCAAAATCAAAATCAAAATCAAAATCAAAATCGAAATCAAATCAAACCACATCAAATCAAATCAAATCAAAATCAAAATCAAAATTAAAATCAAAATCAAAATCAAAATCAAAATCAAAATCAAAATCAAAATCAAAATCAAAATCAAAATCAAAATCAAAATCAAAATTAAAATCAAAATCAAAATCAAAATCAAAGTCAAAATCAAAATCAAAATCAAAATCAAAATCAAAATCAAAATTAAAATCAAGATCAAAATCAAAATAAAAATCAAAATCAAAATCAAAATCAAAATCTAAATCATAATAAAAATCAAAATCAAAATCAAAATCAAAATCAAAATCAAAATCAAAATCAAAATCAAAATCAAAATCAAAATCAAAATCAAAATCAAAATCAAAATCAAAATTAAAATTAAAATCAAAATCAAAATCAAAATCAAAATCAAAATCAAAATCAAAATCAAAATCAAAATCAAAATCAAAATCAAAGTCAATAAAACAAAAAAAAAACACGAAAGTAAAAGCAAAAGGCAAAAGCAAAATCAAAGGCATATTTATTTCAGTATGAAAAGCTGATTACAACATGGATGTTTAGTGTTCAGCCATATTCCTGTTAACGCGATATTATCCTCAGAGAAAGACGCCAAATATATGTCGCGTGTTTTAGAAAGTAATCCCCTTACATTTTGATAGTAAAGGGATAATCTATTTAGTTTTTTTGGGTCTGATGGGCGATTTTATTTTATTTTTAGGCGTAAACTCAGAAACGAGAATATTATCGGTCCACATTTTAGAGTTAAGAACAGATGCAAACTCTTCAGCTGCAACCGTTAGAATAAAAGAGGCGTGGGAAGGCTTGTTATCAATTTTTTTTTTGCATGAGCAGAATGCATTTTGCCTAAATAATATATTTTGCTTAGTGGCGTCCGTGGCGTAGTTGGTTAAAGTGCGTGGCCGCTACGTCAAAGAACTTTGGAAACCCCGGTTCGAACCCCAGCAGCGACAGAAAATTATTTGAATTAAAATAATTTTTCTGTACGGCCGCCACCTCTCTGCAGACAATGGCAAACCTCAGAGAGTAATCAAAATGCCATGTAAAGCTTCTTGAGAACGAGAACTTTCCGTTCATCGCCGTTCGGAGTCGGCGTTAAGCATGTAGGTCCGGTTCTCGGTCAATTGTGTACAAACTTAATAACACGCACAATACAATTGATCATAAGAAGCTAGGTCAAAGTCCTTTCAAGGGCTGAAATGGCCAGTTATTTATTTTTTTTTTTTTTTAATATATTTTGCTTGACAAACGTCAATACATTTTCAGTTGTTGTGTCGGGCCGAAGACGTGAAATGAATAAGAGTTTTCGCCTCGACACTGCCCTTAAATTATTTATTGGGTTATTGGGCTCGGTTGAAATCACATTTGGACTATTAGCCAATGGAGGAGTATAAGAAGGAGGTGAAGAAATGATTGTATTATTGTTTATTGAAGGCATAGTATAGGGCTGCTTAGCCTGATGAGGGTTTGAGGACGTCATACGACGCTTATTATTTATATTTTTATTTTCATTCTTCCTCTTCTTTTTAGAAGAACAATAACAGGCAAAACGCTTACTTTAAAAGATGAAAAACTTATATTTTTTAAGACATAAGACAATGGACCATCTCACAAGTCAGTGCAAGCAATGACAAAACTAAATAAAGGGTACCTTGAATTGCTTCCCCATGCACTAAATTCAGTAGATATGGCCCCTAGCGATTATAATCTTCTTCCCAATCTCAAAAGCTTATTGTTTTGCAAAACAATGCACCATCTCAAAAGTTATTTCAACTAATGGCAAAACTCAATAAACTATGTTTTGAATTGCTTCCACATCCACCAAATTCTTCAGATATTTCCCCTGCCAATTATAATCTTTTTTCCAATCTCAAAAGATGAATCACGGGAAAAATATTTACATCAAATGAAGATGTTGAATTGGAAATCGATGCGTATTTTAAATAGTTGGACAAAAGGTATTATACGAAATCTATCGAAATGTTAAAAGAACGTTGGTCTCAGTGTTTCGAGCTAAGAGAAGAGAGTATGGTTAATAACAAAAATGGATTTTGCCAAAAACTTACGTTTTTTCTTAATTAGAACAAAAACTTATTGAACAGTACTAGTTTTTTTTTAATTTATTATTTTTTTGTTTTTTTTTTTTTTGTTTGCTTTTGCTTTTATAAATGTTTATTTAAATCGAGGTGGAATTGTTTTTTCATATCTTCTTAGCTCATTTATCACTTATCAGAATAACATTATTGGAATTGGTTTTTTTTTTCATATGTTTATTTTTCCTTTTGTGACGAACAGTGATTTATTCAATCTAGTGTTACTCATTATTACGCTCTATTAAAAGTCAACTGCGTTACAAACTCAAAATACATAATTCGATTAAGAACTTCACAAACTTTTAGCCGCAATGACAAACCAAGTAGTTTGTGGGAAGAAACTTGTTTTGCATGCAATTTGACATAATTATTGAAATTGACATAATTCTGCCACGTGTTCTCTATGCCACGTGTTGTTATGCCTTTACTCTTCACTACAACTTCTCTACGACTAGAGCACTTAAAAGTAGTTAAACTTAAACCTGAGTTAAACTCTCAGAATATTCTTACATTAAAATGTTTGTTGGCGTCAATGAGCCAGAAAATGCTTTTACTAAAAACCTACAAAATTTTAGCAAAAACCAAAAAAAAAAAAAAGGCAAAACTTATTTAAATTTAACAAAACTTATCTTCTCAAGTCCAACTTTAAACTTTCAAGGCAAGTTGCGCTTCAAGTTCTGAACTCAAGTTATGTCACAGGAAACATGGAATGTAATAGAAAAGACAGATGGGCAGGTGTATATTTGTAAGCAAGCATGTTGATGACAAGTTGATAGATGATGACACATGAAGAATATTAAAATACGACGTGATAAATAATAAAATTCGCGTCTGCTACATAATTGTCTAGGTAAGACAAAAGTAATTACAGTCAATTTAGTTGTAGCAGAAGTTAAGCAATCAGAGTGACTAAACCTTAAAATGTAGATTTAAAGAATTCTTAACATATTGACACACACACAATTAGCTAAGTGCTTTTTGCATTAAATTGAATTGTGCTTTTGTCAAATTATGAACCTTTGTTAAAAATTTTTTTGCTTTCAAAATTTTTGATAAAAAATATCAATTCTGAATATAATTTTATTTGTGCAACAAAGCATTTTAAATAATTTTATAACGCAGCATTCATTACTCGCTAAAATGCTTTCAAGTTATGACTTAACAAGTACCGAGCATTATAACTTCTTCAAAATCTAATTAATATAGAAAACAAATTTTTAAGTAAGCATACAAAATGGGCTGAGTGTAGAGTGTGGAAAGTGCGTGAAAAGGAGGCCGTCGAACAAGTTGAAATTGAGCTTTATATGAAGAGCTAACAATGTGTAAATTTCTGCTTAAGCTAAAAGGAAAAGCGAAAAAGTAAAGAATATGGGTAAGCTGGAGAAGAAAAAACACAAAAAAAAAATTCAACAATGAGTGCAAACACTCTCAAAGAATAGGGCAAACAAAAAAAAAAAAAAAATTAGGTTATTAAATGAAGCAACAGAGAATATCGTCTGTGGCTCTAATGCTTGAAAAAATTTTGCTTTAGGTTTCATGCTTAATGTTTTGGGAGCAAATTTTTGTTATTGTTGTTGTTGTTTTGTCTGTGGTTTTTACTTATTCTTATTTTAGTTTATTACGTTGCAAAAATCAAGATAATATCTTTGATACTCAATTAAGATTTACTTTTATACATTTATACACATATATATATATTTGTATGTATGTAAGCTTGTTTACATAGTCTTCGTGGAGAAGAAGTAGAAAGAAAAAAGAAAAAATAAAAAAAAATAAAAAAGTACCGCAATACTCTATTAAATAAACATACAAAATGGTGTCTAAGTAACATCCGGAGGCCAAGCTGCTCAAGTTAAGTTTACAGTTAAGATAAACAACCTTGAGTGTATTTATAAACATTTCGAAACATCAAAGTAAGTTAGTAGTGATGGTTCTTCATCTGATGTATGATGAAGGATAAGCAGATTTTTGAAATTTATGTAGAGTGAAGAAAACAACAAACAAAGCCCATTAAAGCCAATATTAAACGCAAACGCCACCTAGTATATCTAGGCAGACACGGTTGGCGAGTGGTAGAGCGCACAAGATATTCCGGATTTAAATACCGACCAGGCCATGGTTCTACTCTTTAAATTTTCTTCTTCTTTCCACATTTCTAATCAATTGAAATAAAAAATTCATTAAAAGTTATGATTCAAAAGTTATAGTTGATGGTAGAGGAGTTTGTAAAGAGGATCGTTTAGTAACTTGAATTGAATGAGGTTAAGGCATAAAAGGCTTAGAAAATCCTGCACATATTGATTGCTTCTTCCTTGCCACTAATCTATCACCCCATTTTAAACCAAGGCAGACTTGACACAATATTTGTAACTTCTGAAATCCTTGACTTTGAGCTAAAAAAATAATCAAAACTACAAAATTTACCCACTTACTATCTGACTTATTACACTGAACAACAAAATCAATTTTTTCCAAAATAACAAGGTTCTGACAATGCATTCTGGTAGAGGGGACAAAAAAACAATACACGTTTATCGGCGTTTTGAAAGTTTACGTATGAGTCTTATTTTAGGGGGGATTTCATTTTTCCCCTTTTTGAACATTCTTATAGTGAATCAGCATAGGATATCATGTTATCCTTATATTTTAGGTATGTGGGTAGGATGTTCGTATATCATTAATTCTGAATAAGTACGAAATTAACCCTTTAACACATTTTAAGGTTTGACTTACTTCTGCCATTTAAGTTGAAATTTCAGCTTTGGTGTATTCAAAGGCTTGAAGTAGAATTTTATGGTAAATTTTTTTGTAGAACATTTTAACCCATTATATCCTTGTTTTATGGGTCTTTTTTGTCTTTTATCACAAAAGGGTCAAAAAATACCCATAAATTGAGGAGTTAGGGGGTTAATTGCTTGACAAAAATATTTCTCAAAGTATTTTACATAAATCCTCAGAACACATCCTATTCCTAAAATGTAAGGATAACATGATTTCTTATGCCGATTCACTATATGAATGTTCAAAAAGGGGGAAAATTAAATACCCCTTAAATAAGACTCAGACGTAAACTTTCAAAACGCCCATACACGTGTATTGTTTTTTGTCCCCTCTACAAGAATCTAGTGTCGGTACCTTGTTATTTTTTTTTTGTATTATCTGACTCACTGATTATCACAACCTTCGGTTTTAGTCAAAAATTATGGAAACAAGATTACGCGTTCCGCAGTCCCGTTTTCGAATGCTTTCTTTCTCAATTGACTGCACGACGTCAGGCAGCGCTTCTGCATAACAAAATGAATGTAACTGTGCGATAACTTAGGTAAATTGACGAAACTGAAAATAAATTCTTGCGGAAAAGTAAATAAAAAAGAACTTCTCTTCTGTATAAAAAAATGGATACTTTCGTATACGAAAAAATGTAATTTGTTAAAATTTTCACGATTTTTATCTCCTAAACTATTCGATATTGACAAAATTTTATAACACCAATAGGCTTAGGAGGTCCATATACATATTATAAAAATAAGAAAACAAATAATATTTAGTATATAGTATATAAATGCATGCAGTTAATGTAAACAAAAACGCTGGGTGACGTCATCGTCTCTCTCTCTCTCTCTCTCTCTCATTTGCGGAACGCGTAATCGTGTTTCTATCATTCTTGGATTTTAGTATCGTCCAATAATTTTCGTTAGACATTTCTACTATGCGCCTGCTGGTGCCAGTTTACCACACCAAGCATGGACAGGTTGGTCCTTTCAGTGGAGATGTGGGTGTCGTCTTCTGCGTTTATGACCACTGCTGGTAACAAATCAAATATTTTTTCGCTGGAGTGCTCAACATGATCTAGTCAGCGGATCTGCTCCATTTTTATAAGCTTAATTATGTCATTGTCGGCGTACAGCTCGTGGTTCCATCGAATTCGATACTCGCAGATCGAACAGAAGATCTTACGCTCAAAGAATCTTTCGCTCGAAGGCTCCCAGAGTTATTTCATCATAATTGCTTAATGTACATAAGACGGGCATTATGAATGACTTATAAAACGTTAGCTTTGTTCGGCAAGAGATGGCTCTGCTTCTCAATTGCCTACTCAATCCAAAGTAATACCTGTTGGCAAAAGTTATCCTTTGTTTGATTACAATCCTAACATCGTTGGATTATTTTATAGATTTAACAGTTTCTTAGGAGGTAATGTCAATACTAACATGGTTTCGAAAACTTTTGTGGTGGTACGCGAGAACAGTTTTTATTTTTTATTTCAATTTGATTTTTTTTTTACAATTTATTTTGTATGATATATTTCATTTCATATATTTCCCATAGAAAATCTAAAAGCGATTATTTTTTTCTTTTTTTTTTTTTTTAATTTTCAAATTACTATTGAAAGACAATTTTGGCTATGAAGAAGAGAGCGCAGTCCGAAATGCGTCTATCTCTGTTATTCTACCATGCTATGGACATATTTTTGATTTTTAATTTTTGACATTTTTTTTTAGATCTTAAATAATAATTTTTATGTAAGTGTATAAGGTGAAAATTTGCCAAGTATGGGTTTTGTATGTTGTGATGTTGGTGTTTGTATGTGGTGGTATTGAGTCGGTAATTATTAATTAATCTCGTTACATTTTGATATTCTTCATGTGTCGTCATCTATCAACTTGTCATCCTTCAAATATATGGCCTACAAATATACACACCTACCCAATGTCTTTTCTTTTACATTCCATGCTTCCTGTTACATGACTTGAGTTAAGAATCCAACTTGAAGCACAACTTGTCTTGAAAGTTTGAAGTTGTACTTGAGAAGATAAATTTCATTAAGTTTTTTTTTTTTTTTTTGCTAAAATTTCGAATGGAATAAAAGTAGGTTTTTCGTAAAAGGATTTTCTGTCTCATTGATGCCAACAAAAATGTTAATTTAAGAATATTCCGAGAATTTTACTCAGGTTTAAGTTTAACTACTTTTAAGTGCTCTAGTCGTGGAGAAGGTTGTAGTGGAGAGTAAGACAATAACAATACGTGTAGCGTAGAAAACACGTGGCAGAAGTATGTCAATTTGAATAATTATGTCAAATTGCAGGCAAGGCAAGTTTCTTCTCACAAACTTCTTGGTTTATCATTGTGGCTAAAAGTTTGTAAAGTTCTTTATTTAATTATGTATTTTCTATTTTATCTGTGTTCACTGTAAATGCCATTCGACTTAACTCTCTCTTCAATCTGGAGAATGATGCAACCTATGATATGATCTAATGATATCTATACCATCAGCATACACCGGCAGCCGAATTCTTTTATAAAATATTCAGTCAATACATCTCATATCAGCTCAGATAACCACCTGAAATCTCATTTGGTGTTGCTCAGTGTCATTCTGCAAATACGGATGAGTTTTGGCAGGAAAATCAAATTCAGACATAGGGAGTATACGAGTAAGTGACTCCTCAGTGGAAAATCGAAGGCGGATTTTTAATTGACAAAATGATGGTGTGTGTTTTGTTTGTTTTTCTAGGGTCTTCACCAAGATATATCGCATATCTTTTATTTTCGTTGTGATACAAAACGATAAAAAAGCTATAGCATTTATCTTCACTGTGATATAGAGAAAATGACATGAGTTAAGGCTATGCCTAAAAGTATGACACGATCAAGGTTAACCTTGACACAGGGTGCATCATAAGTATATAAGAACTCAGTTACTAATGTAAAAACGTTCTCTCTGCCACATAAACTTCCGGGTAACTTTTTCCGCATATTGGCAGTATAGGTAGGACCTTAGTAGCTTGAGTGGATCACAGTGAAAAGTCATGCAAGACTACTGATGAGTTGGTGTAGCGGCTAACGAAACAGTTTGTCTAGTCTGCTGTGTGATTTGCTCTATACAGAGCCGTTGTTGTTGTTGTTTTTGTTGTTGATGTTGTTGTCGTTGTTGGTTGTTGTCTTCATTTTGTCTTGTAGTCAGCATACTTCGTCAAAAGCTCAAATTTGTTTTCAATAAAATTTCAAATTTTAAATAAAATTTTGAATTTTGAATAAAATTTCCAACAGGAAATTATCACATTAGTGACATG
>OX030949.1:172011866-172050866 GCA_943735915.1 Pherbina coryleti | reverse complement strand
TTTTCGTTGTGATACAAAACGATAAAAAAGCTATAGCATTTATCTTCACTGTGATATAGAGCAAATGACATGAGTTAAGGCTATGCCTAAAAGGGTGGCTATGCCTTGACACAGGGTGCATCATAAGTAGATAAGAACTCAGTTACTAATGTAAAAACGTTCTCTCTGTCACATAAACTTCTGGGTAACTTTTTCCGCATATTGGCAGTATAGGTAGGACCTTAGTAGCTTGAGTGGATCACAGTGAAAAGTCATGCAAGAGTACTGATGAGTTGGTGTAGCGACTAACAAAACAGTTTGTCTAGTCTGCTGTGTGATTTGCTCTATACAGAGCCGTTGTTGTTGTTGTTTTTGTTGTTGATGTTGTTGTCGTTGTTGGTTGTTGTCTTCATTTTGTCTTGTAGTCAGCATACTTCGTCAAAAGCTCAAATTTGTTTTCAATAAAATTTCAAATTTTAAATAAAATTTTGAATTTTGAATAAAATTTCCAACAGGAAATTATCACATTAGTGACATGTCGTCGTTCGTAAGTTATTGTGTTCTATATCACAAAATTGAAAAAATTGAGATAAGACTGATATATAGGCAAATTTTTCGAGATCTATCGATCTGTGTCATCAGATTGCTTTTATCTTTTATAGTTTTCGAAATATGAGACATCGACTTTGTGCTATACAACACTGTTGTGACAAGCTTCGTAACCTATTGTGTTCTATATGCAAAAACTCGTGCATATAGAACAAAAACGCAGCAAAAATACTAAGTAAAAAAAATATTTTTTTATTTTGTTCTATATGCAAGTCTAAATATAGTTATTAAAGTTATTATTTGGAGGTCTTTGTATTTTGCCTTTTTTTTTAGTTTTTTTTTTTTGGTTTTTTTTAGCTTCACATTGCACTTGGCAAATGAAATGAAACAAAAAAGAAAAAATCCCACTTTAGATTGCAGTTGGTAAATAAAATGAAAGAAAAAAGAAAAGAAAATACCCATCATAAATAACATAAGGTTAGAAGTTAGATTTTACAACAACTTATAAAAAAAGGTTAATACTAAGAATAAGAATGGATAAGCAATAGATAAGAAGATATCATCGGAGAAAGTAAATGATGTGAAAACTTTATACAACTTTTTATCAGTTGATGCAGTGGCATACTACAATAGGGGTATTCACGGGTTGATGCGAATTGCAAGAATGCGAAAATGCAACATATTTTTTGCACTAACGCGAGAACATCAATATTGTAACTTTACGATAGCGGAACGAAATATATTGCCACCTTATTTCAAAATAACAAAAACTTATTTAAATCAACGTACAAACTTAGCCTTTTTAAAGTTTTACCCAGATGGCAACTATGCCTGAAAACACCCATAACATGAACCATCTGTTTCGCATCACTGTTTGTGCGCTTTCGCAATAGGTTTGAGCAGAGCGTAATTCAAGAAGAGTTGCAAAATTGCTTCTAATGTGTTTGTTGTTGGAATGAAGCAAAAATTCGCAATCTTGCATTTTCGCAACTGTGTTTCGCATCAACCCGTGAATACCCCTAATAATTTGTTTAATACAAGTTAAAATATAGGTACAATTTTTTGTCTTCGTCTTTTTTACAAACTTTGCTTCAATAAAAAAATCTCCGTAAATCAAGCATTAACTTCGTGGAATCGAACTCAAATGAATTTGGTTAATTTTTTACTTGATTTTGTAGTCGAAACTTACCTTTTAAGAAATTAACAGGTATTGATTTAAGTGGACTCATAAGAACATTTGTATAAGATTAAGTTTAAAATTAAGTAAATATTATAATATATGAAATAAAGTTTTTGTTGAGTGAAATCACATTGCTTTTCATTTCTCCAATACATATTACATTTTGTTCTATATGCTATAAAACAAGAAGAGTTTCGTAAATAAGTGCATATAGAACAAATTATTTTTTTTAAACGCATCTTACTCTAAAAAACGCTTCCAAAGATGAACATTTTTTTTGACAGAAAGAACCACAAACTCTTGAACTTTCCTTGGTAAGAAAATCGCGGCAGATTTTTCGGTTCAGTTTTTTACTAAACTTTAAACTTGATTTACCAAAAAAACATTTTTGTCATATAGAACACAATAACTTGCGAACGACGATGTGAGATATCTAAGTTTTAGTTAAGTAAAGTAGAAGAAGAGTTGTCCAACACTTTTTGGATTATTCGAGAAACCGGTTTATAACTAATTTCACGACTTTTCCGGTTTCACTTTTCTTCAGTTAATTGAAAAATCTGTTATTTGGAGTCGGATTATTTCAACTAATTTATGTGTCAGCAAATAAAAGCAAGAGAGTAAAGGTACGAACTTGTTCGACATTGTTTGAAGTCGCCCATGGAGTAATATAGAAGGTGTAAATGATCAAAAAGTAGCGGCCGTGGCACAGTGGATAAAGTGCATGACCCATACGCCAGAGAACCATGGTTCAATCCCATCTGACACAGAAAGTTTTTTCAATTGAATTAATTTTTCTGTTCGACCGTCACCTTTCTGCAGACAATGGCAAACCTCAGACAGTAAAATAATGCCATGTAAAGCGTCTTGAGAACATGAACATTAGCCGTTCGGAGTCGGCATAAAACTAGTAGGTCCAGTTCTCGATCAATTGTGTCCAAACATTTAATAACACGCACAACACAATTTAATCATAAGAAGTTCGGTCAAAGTTCTTTCCAGGGCTGAAAAGGCCAGTTTATTTTTTTTTTTTTATTTAAGTGATCGAAAATTCTTTTTCTAGATTCGTCAAGCTTATGAATGAGTGAATGAGACAGAAAAGATGATTTTGTATTAAGAAGAAATTAAATTTGACAGCACTTTAAGAAATCCTGACCCTTAGAAATAGTTGAACTTTTATAAAAAAGACAAGGGTTTTCTGAAAGAAACAAAAAACTTAGGGGATTGAGTAGTGTTTTCTTGAAACGTTGAAAATACCTAAAATTTTGTTAATACAAGCAGCTTATACGTATATCTATACAAGTTGTCTATACTAGTTGTATCTATCTATACAAGTATACAACAATTCTCTTTCGACGAAAATCTACAAAAACTCACTAAATTCAAAACATGTGGCAATAATTCACGTTGCTTTAGAAATTCTTACTTAAATTGTTGTAATTGTTGTTGTTTCAGCTAAATAAGATGTTGTTGTGGCTTTTTTTTTTTTTTTTGATATACCTACTAAAAGATTTTTTTCTTTCTATTCTAGTATCCAATTGTTGTTGTTTCCGCTGTGCATATTCATATACGCACACATGAACACATATGTGTTCGAACATAAATCACAGTGTTAACAGCCGGATTAAGTAATTTACAATGTTTCTTTTGGTATATGTCTGAGTTTTCGTATGCGTGGGTGGTACGTGGTTGTGTTATTTATTATAATGTATGTGTGTGCCTATTTTATTTATAAGGTATGCGTTCAAGAATTTCAAAAACCTTTAAGAAAGCTGTCAATTTGGCAAGCTACTCCTAAGTAATTATGAGCTCATCTTGCTCAAAAATAAAACACCTACACGTAATAAAGAACAAAACAGAGGGTGTCACAGGCTGAAGTAGATGGGGGAAAAAAATTGAGGGAAAAAACTGAGAGAAGCAAAACAACGTTAAATGGGGGTTGCATTGATGATGAAAAAAGTTTTTGAAGATTATACTGATAGTGATAGTGATAGTGATAGTGATAGTGATAGTGATAGTGATAGTGATAGTGATAGTGATAGTGATAGTGATAGTGATAGTGATAGTGATAGTGATAGTGATAGTGATAGTGATAGTGATAGTGATAGTGATAGTGATAGTGATAGTGATAGTGATAGTGATAGTGATAGTGATAGTTATAGGGATAGTGATAATGATAGTGATAGTGATAGTGATAGTGATAGTGATATTGAAAGTGATAGTGATAGTAAAAGTGATAGTGATAGTGATAGTGATAGTGATAGTGATAGTGATAGTGATAGTGATAGTGATATTGATAGTGATATTGATAGTGATAGTGATAGTGATAGTGATAGTGATAGTGATAGTGATAGTGATAGTGATAGTGATAGTGATAGTGATAGTGATAGTGATAGTGATAGTGATAGTGATAGTGATAGTGATAGTGATAGTGATAGTGATAGTGATAGTGATAGTGATAGTGATAGTGATAGTGATAGTGATAGTGATAGTGATAGTGATAGTGATAGTGATAGTGATAGTGATAGTGATAGTGATAGTGATAGTGATAGTGATAGTGATAGTGATAGTGATAGTGATAGTGATAGTGATAGTGATAGTGATAGTTATAGGGATAGTGATAATGATAGTGATAGTGATAGTGATAGTGATAGTGATAGTGATAGTGATAGTGATAGTTATAGGGATAGTGATAATGATAGTGATAGTGATAGTGATAGTGATAGTGATATTGAAAGTGATAGTGATAGTAAAAGTGATAGTGATAGTGATAGTGATAGTGATAGTGATAGTGATAGTGATAGTGATATTGATAGTGATAGTTATAGTGATAGTGATAGTGATAGGGATAGTTATAATGATAGTGATAGTGATAGTGATAGTGATAGTGATAGTGATAGTGATAGTGATAGTGATAGTGATAGTGATAGTGATAGTGATAGTGATAGTGATAGTGATAGTGATAGTGATAGTGATAGTGATAGTGATAGTGATAGTGATAGTGATAGTGATAGTGATAGTGATAGTGATAGTGAAAGGGATAATGATAGTGATAGTGGTACTCTTCTTGTGATTTAGTAAATTTTTTGTTTTGTGATTTTTTGATTTTTGTAATTTTACGGTTTGTTTTAATATTATTATTTTGTAGAATTTTAATTTAAATTTTTTGAAAATTTATGTGATTGTGATATTTATTTTTTTTTTTTTTTTTTTGTAATTATGTAATGTTGTGTTTTTTATATTATTATTTTATGATTTTGTGGGTTTTTGGTTTACTGATTTGTGTGATTTTGTAGTGATGTGATTTTGTGATTTGTGAAATCATGATTTTGTTGTTTTGTGGTTCTGTAGTTATTGTGATTTTGTTAATATGTACGTACTTTTATGGTGATTTTATTTTGTAGTTTTTGTGACTTTGTGGCTGTGTAGTTTTGAGGTTTTATAGTTTTGTGGCTTTATGCTTTTGAAAATTTGTGTTTATTTGATATTTTTATTTTGACATTTAATGATTTTATGATTTTTGATATTTTGTGATTTTGAAAATTTTGTGAATTTTGCTATAATGTGGTTTTTATGGTTATTTTATTTTGTGAATTTTGTGATTTTGTAGTTTTGCGGTTGTGTGGTATTGCGATGTTTTGGTTTGTGATTTTGAGATATTGTGTTTTTGGAATTTTTTAAATTTGTTAGTTTTGTGCAGCTTTTTTTTAATTCTGATTTTGTAAATCTTTGATTTTGTGGTATTTTGGTATTAGTGTTTTGGTGTTAATGTGATTGTATGTTTTTTGTGATATTGTTATTATCTGATTTTGTGATTATATTATGCTGTGGTTTGTGTGTCTTTGTGATTTTGAGGTTTTGAGGTTTTGTGGTTTCATGAAATTCTGACTGTTCGATATTGTGATTTTGGCATTTTTTTTATTTGGATATTTTGTTACAAGTTTATATGAGGGTTATGTTATTTTGTGATGTAGTGGTTTTGTGGATGTGTGATTTTGTAATTTTGTTAGTTTACGGTTTTTATGGCTACGTTTTTTTGTGGATTTTGAGGTTTAATAGTTTTATTATTATGCTGTGTAATGGTTATTTAAGAATTTTTTTGGTTTTGTGCTTGATTTTATTTTGTGATTTCAAAATTTTGTTATATTGTGACTTTATGGTTATATTATTTTATGGCTTTGAGGTTGTGTGATGTCCTAATTATGTGATCTTAGAACATTTTACTATGCGAGCTTTTAATTTTTTGCTTTATTTAATTTTTTATATAGTGATTTTGCGATATTGTGATTTTGTTAGTTGTGGTTTTGTGATTATTTTGATTTTATTGTTCTAAAATTTTGTTATAATGTGGTTTTATTGTTATGGTATTTGTGGTTATGTGGTTATATGTGGTTTTTGTTCCTGTGGTTCTGTAGTAATGTGGTTCTGTGGTAATGTAGTTCTGTGGTTATGTAGTTATGTGGTGCTGAGGTTTTGTGGTCATGTGTTTATGTGGTTATGTGGTTTTGTGGCTATGTAGTTCTGTGGTTCTGTAGTTCTATGAATCTGTGGTTATGTGGTTCTGTGGTTGTGTGATGTTCTGATTATGTGGTTATAGAATATTTTATTTTGCGAGCTTGTGATTTTTTATTTTATTTAAGTTTTTATATAGCAACTTTGTGGTATTGTGTTTTTGGTATTCGTGGTTTTGTGATTATTTTGATTTTATTATTTTAAACTTTCGTTATAATGTGGTTTTAATGCTATGTTATTTTGTGGTTTTTGAATTTTTGTGCTCCTGTGATTCTGTAGTTCTGTGTTTCTGTAGTTCTGTGGTTCAGTAGTTCTGTGGTTTTGTGGTTTTGCGGTCATGCGTTTATGTGGTAATGTGGTTCTGTGGTTAAGTGATTTTCTGATTATGTGGTTTCAGAACATTTTATTTTGCGAGTTTCTGATTTTTTTTGTTTTATTTAATTTTTTACATTGTGACTTTGTGATATTGTGTTGTTAGTATTTGTGGTTTTGTGATTATTTTGAAATTTTGTTATAATGTTGTTTTCTTGCTATGTTATTTTGTGGTTTTTTAATTTTTGTGGTCCTGTGATTCTGTAGTTCTGTAGTTCTGTGGTTCTGTAGTTCTGTGGTTCTGAAGTTCTGTGGTTCTGTGGGTTTGTGATCATGTGTTTATGTGGTAATGTGGTTCCGAGGTTCTGTAGTTCTGCGATTCAGTGGTTCTGTGATTCTATGGCTGTGTGATGTTCTTAAAATATCTTTTTGCGAGTTTGTGATGGTTTTTATATAATTTTGTATATAGTGATTTTGTGATATTTTGTTTTTGGTATTTGTGGTTTTGTGATTATTTTGAAATTTTGTTATAGTATAGTTTTATTGTTGTTATTTTGTGGTTTTTGTGGTTCTGTAGTTCTATGGTTCTGTGGCTTTGTAGTTCTTTGGTTCTGTGGTTATGTGGTTTTTCGGTCATGCGTTTGTGTGGTAATGTGGTTCTGTGGTTAAGTGATTTTCTGGTTTTGTGGTTTCAGAATATTTTATTTTGCGAGCTTGTGATTTTTTTGTTTTATTTAATTTTTTACATTGTGACTTTGTGATATTGTGTTTTTGGTATTTGTGGTTTTGTGACTATTTTGATTTTATTATTTTGAAATTTTGTTATAATGTGATTTTATTATTATGTTATTTTGTAATTTTTTATGTTTTATGGTTCTGTGGTCTTGTGATTCTGTGGTTCTGTATTTATATGGTTACGTTGTTCTGTGGTTGTGTGATGTTCTGATTATGTGGTTTTATAACATTTTATTTTTTGAGCTTGTGATTTTTTGTTCTATTTCATTTTTTATATAGCAACTTTGTGAATTGTTGCTATATATTTATTTTTTATGTAGTAAATGTGATATTGTTTTTTTTGTATATGTGGTTTTGTGACTATTTTGATTATTTGTATTTTGTATAATTGATATAATGTTATTTTGTGTTTTTGTGATTTTGTGGCTCTGTAGTTCTGTGGTTCTTTGGTTCTATAGTTCTGTAGCTATGTGGTTCCATGGTTCTACGGTTCTGTGGATCTGTGGTTCTGTAGTTCTGTGGTTCTATGATTTTATGGTTATTGAGTGTTTTTTTATTTTTTTTTTTTATTTGGGTTTTGGGATTTTTTTATTTTACGCTTCTTCTATTTTTTTATTGCAATAGTTCTGCAAAGTATCACTATTTACTTATAATAAGAGTTACTACCAAGAGTGGAATGAATGTGGAAGATTCTGTTATATCAGGAATGATGTTATGTATAAACAGCCCCCGTGTAACCATAACCATTAAAAGAAATTACAATCTTCTTTTGTCCGTAATTTCAGAACCTTCTGTCTTTCCGAAAACAAAAGATTGGCTGCTTAAAATCAAAGTATCTTCCATGAAAAAATTCACCATTCATACACACTCACAATCAACACATACTCAACAAAATTTTAAGCGTATTAAATGCCTTGCGTCTGATGCCTTTATTGTGCTCGCAAAAACAGCAGGAAAGAAAAATACTTTGACTTCCATTAATTGCGTAAAAATAACATTTTAACCATGTTAACATTATTTTGCTTAATTAATGGGCTTAATTGTAACGTTGTATGGAATTTTGTATTTTTTTTTTTTATATTTTTTGTGAAGCCATTAAAATTAAATATATAATGAATGACATGCTCATGGGTGGTTAAATCGCTTTTAATGTGTCAGCAAACATTTTCTTTATATTTTGAAAGTTAAACGTTTAATAAACAAAAAATGAGATTTTCTTTGGGGAACACTTCCATTTAAAACTCCTTAAGGAATCCCATTGGTATGCAAATTGCTAAAGTTTATTGAAGCAAGGGTTATATTCAGGTCATATTTGGGTTCAATATAGGTTCAATTGCTCTGTCTTATAGACGTATCAAGGAAAAAATAATCATAAATGTTCAAGCTTAGAAAAATTTTAACAAAAGTTGAACTCATCACAACTTAACCCAAGAATTCATTCATTTGAAAATCTGTTTAATTTGAAGTTTTATTCAAATTCTTTTCTATATGTATTATTATTTTAGCCTAGAACTATGCTGAGATTTTTGTTTCTCAACTGAGCTATTTATTTGAGCAGAGAATTTAAAGTGACACATCAAAAAACGAGGAAATTTCGTAGCATACCGCTAGCTTTTGTCTGGCAATACAACAAACTCAGAAGTGTGTTAGACTAACATTATGGAATGTGATGACCAACAGAATTAACTTACAGCAGCTTGGTAAACATTTTAAGTGCATAGTTTTAGGAAATCACCACATATAAAGTTGGGGGGAAAAAATGCTAAACACAACAAAATGTCATAAAAATTTTGGGAAAAATGCTTGTTTTTCCCGCAAAGAAAAAACAAAAAGAGACAACTACTTCATAAACAAAAACATACACACCAATATACAGAGAATACACACGAACACAGACACCCACACATAGCTCCGCTTACATAAATGCATATGCATGAGTTAGTTACTCAACCGCACTACAACTTTTACAAAAATAAAATGTAGCAGATTTGCTTTCACAGCCACAGCGTTTGGTGTTTGTGTGCGTATGTGAGTAAGTGTGAAAGTATTTGTGTTCAAGTGTTGTCTATTTTATTTTATTGTAAAGCCAAAATAAAAAAAAAAAAAACTTATTGAAACCTTTTACTTTTGCATTGTTTGTTTTTTTTTTATTTTTCTATATTTTATTTTTTTATGTTTTTTTTCTCATTTCTTTGTTGCTCTTAACCACAAGCAATAAAATGTTATGAATACCAAGCAAAAAAAAAGGCATAAAGCAGAAATAAAAAAAGTGCTGTTGTACTTTTATTGTGCGGACAGGACACTGCGTTGCCTTAGAATGTTGCTGGTGTGTGCTGTGTTAGTTTCATTGCTGATGGGTTTTTTTAGTTAGTATTGGGTAGATGGGTTAGTTGGTGGATTGCAAGAAACAAAAACAAAAAAAAAAGGATAATTGACTCGAGATCAGCACAATTCGTAATAAAATTTACAAAAATTTTTCAACTGTTGTCGCAGTTGTAAAAATTTAATTTTTATTGAATGCTGTTAAGCTGTGTGAACAACAAACAAACAAAAACTACATTCAAAACAAAAACTTAAATTGAGTTTTTTTAGCTTTCGTTTTATGATCATTGAGACATTTTCATTTCAGTTTCGTACAGCAGAATTAAGGTAACAAGTTGAAAGAGCTGCGACTTTATTTCCTTAAAAACAATGTTGAGTTACCCAGCACATTTTAAGAAAAACACATCCCATTGACTTTTTTTAGGGAACCAACCTAGGGAAGTGACCTGTTATTTCTTGCTATCCTCAACATTAATTATAGATTTGAGAAATCTATACCTTTAGTATAAAGTTGAAAATTTTTGAAAATTTTTGAGAACTGATGAATATTACATTGGAAATTATAAAAACCTGTAAAATGATCTCGATAACGAATATTTTTCGAAGAAAACTGTGTGAGAATTCAGCTATTTTACTAACCGGATAAAATTTTTAATAGTCTAATAATCTTTCCATTAGAGATGAGGCCAAAAAAATTGCATATGTCACTATGTCACCCGGCTATGTACAGATAGTTCGCTGAGAGAAGAGTCGTTAATCCTACAGAGTTCCAATAGTCCCGCACAGAAATAACAAGTAAAACGCAAGGGCTTAAACTCGTTCAAGAAAGCTTTATGACAACCTTGTGCATAATTTTGGCTGTATGATAATGGACGATAAATCTTATGCTAAAACGGATTTTATCTTTCTTCTTATGCTAAAGAAGAAAGGCGAGGTTTCGCCGAAGTTTAAAGAAAAAAGTGGACAAGTTCACGAAAAAACATTTGGCTTGCAAGCAATTTGTAAGTGTGGTTTAAGGCCAGTTGCAATTTTTTGAGAAAAAAGACGGACTTGTTTGAATGCCAGTCTTTTTTTTATATTATTAAATATCAAACCAATTTTTTTGGTTTTTATTTCAGTCTTAGATTGACAATTTTTTTTTTGTGTTTTTTTTTTGCAGCTATACTTACGGTTATAAAAAAAAAAAATAAATAACTGGCCATTTCAGCCCTTGAAACACAAATCAATTGTGTTGTGCGTGTTATTAAGTTTGTACACAATTGACCGAGAAAGGGACCCACATGTTTAACGCCGACTCCGAACGGCGATGAACGGCGATTAAAATAAATAAAAAAATGCCGCATAAAATAAAAAAAAATCCATTTTTCATACACGAAATTGGACAATATAAATGAAATAAAAAGCAACACAAAATATTTTTTTATTTGATTTTGTTAGTTGACGCACTGCGTATTCAATTATTTTACAAAATGAAAAAAAATTTAAGTTAATCGGACACATACTTTTCGAGTTAGAGTGCAAGCCGTTTCAAAAAATGTCATTTCGAGAAAAACGCGTTTAAAGTTTAAATGGCAGCCAATATCAAGCTGTCTGATAGAACTTCAACAAGGTGTATGTCTTAAACGGCTTTGAATTTTATTCTGAAATTTTTTTTACACATTCTTAGGATGTTTTTGAAAATAATAAAATAAAAAAAAAATTCGAAAATTTATCAAAAATAAAATTTAAACTGGGCCTTAAAAAGCACAGTTTTTATCATTACGGGTTCAGTCAACCAACAAATTTATGTTTACGAGTGTTTACAGAAACGACTATTGCCTATGATAAGACTTCAAAAAGATCGTATTTTATATTGACCATATCGAGTTAGCTGTCATTATAGCAGATTGGCCATAAGCTGGTACAAAGAAAATGGGGTCCAAGTTGTGCCAAAAATTGCAAATCCGCCACATTGCCCTGAGCTCCGCTCAACTGAGTAATACTGAGCAATGATGAAAAGAAAATTGCTACAAGCAAAGCAAGTTGTCAAAAATAAAAGGAAACTAAAACAAAAATGGAGAAAGGTATCATCAGGAGTAACCAGAATTGATGTGCAGCCCCCAATGGCAGATGTGTCAATCAAAGTTAAGGTCCTTCGCATACACCTCGACCAAATGAGCTAAAATTTTGATTTACTTAAGGTAAAAGTCATCGATTTTGAAACTATTACTAATATTTATTTTTTTTCAAAAAATACAGTTTTGAAACCCATTTGTTGTCGACCAATTTTTTTCATATGCCACTTTACTTAAAAAATACCATGAATTTTTCATGGGCTGCTTAGTTTTATTCGTTTCTTTCAACTTGGACAGTTTCAAAAACTTTTATCAACGTGTCTTTTTGAATAAACATTTAAAATTTAACTTTTAAACATTTAAAGTTATAAATTTAACTTTCATAACTTATATAATACATTTGTTATGGTAATTATTTGATCAAGGTCAACTTTGCAAAAAATCTTGTTGGCAAAAAAAAAATAAAGACAGGTTAATTGTGTCTTCAACTTGAAATTTGTCAAAAAAAAGTTTTAATAATATATTTTTATTAAAGGAATCTTGTTAAAACCAACGCACTACATGCTAAGGAGGTTGCTATTTATATTTGTGGCCTTTTCATTGGATACTTCACATTGTTCAACATACCCTTCTTTAGAACTATCACACATTTTCACACATTGGAAACTTGATATTGTTGAATATACCTGTCTTCACAACATTTTGCCATTTGACCGTGACTTGTGTTGTTTAAAGTGACTTGAAAATTGCATCTTGTGAACATTTTCGTGCGAATATTTTTTTATTACTTTCTACGCGGATTATCAACTTGAAGCCACACAAGTCAAATCAAGTTAAATGAAGGGAATAAAACGGCCCTTACGGGACTATCTGAAAACTTAGAAATATTTTGGATATTTTAGAAAAAGTTTAATTTCATAGAAATAATGTTTAAATCAAATATCTACAAAAATTGCATTCTAAAAATGGAACATATAAATGGAAAAATATCAAATAATATCTTCTAAAATTACATATATGTAAGGCATTATTTTAACAAGCTTTTACGCATACATTGCTAAACTTAAGTAACGAAATTTAAGGAAATTTAAGTAAGGAAATATCTCTTTTCACAGAGTCGTGATAATCGTTATAAAAGAAGCATATCTCTTAAGGGCACTCTATACCTTTATTGCACAAAAATTATAAGAGATCAAAAAACGACTTTTTTATTGATAGATAAAATATCAAACTTTGTTAAAAAATTATTGTTGTTGTTGTTGTGGTTTTTGATTTTTGTGTCAAAGTAGATCAAGAAAAACAAGGTATGCTGGTTGTTTTTAAAAAAATGTTTGAGCATCATCTGAAAATACAAAGCAAAATGGAAATATGTTAAGAAATATGTCGTTATTGTCCGTACTAGAATAAAGAGGGTCGTTAAAAAATAAGGGAAGTGTAGCATCCAAATATCAAAAGTTCAAAAAAAATCTTTTAATATGACTTAAGATAGATCCATCTCTGAATTAAGATTTTAATAATTTTAAATACAAAGTGGTGGATGCAAAATTGAAAAACCATCAAAATTTTGCTCAAAACTTTTTATTTGAGAGTTTTTGGAGTCGCAAATTATAAATCTGAAGTCAGAGTTTGATAATTTTAAATACAAAATGGCAGATGCGAAATCGAAAAGACCATAAAATTTCCATTATTTTGGAGAAAACTACTCGTCGGAGGTTTTAAAGATTACTGATCATGAATCTAAAGTCAGAGTTTGAAAATTTTAGCTACAAAATAGCGGATGCAAAATCGAAAAAACCATCAAAATTCCACAATTTTCTCCAAAACTTCTTACTAGAGAGTTTTTGGAGTTGCAGATCAGGAATCTGAAATCAGAATTTGGTCATCTTAAATCCAAGATGGCGGATCTAATATAAGGATGTTATGTCTATATTGGTAGTGTTCAAATTTAAATTGCTTAGACATTGTAAAAAATTATATTAGTTAGGAGAGTATTTTTTGTCTTTGAAAAAAATATTCCTCTCCCGTTATCAAAATCTGCTTTTGATGTTAATTTTTTTTACTGTCATGAAATCACCAAAATAAACTTAAGTCTAAATCTTACACAACTTTCACTGATATATATTTTTTTTTTTGTGTTTTTAAAAACGCCCATTTTGTAATACAATGTAAGAACCTCTAGTCTAGGATCAATTCACGATCAATTTTTACAATATAAAATTATTTGAATTTCCCAAATAAAAAAAAAAAAAAAAATTATATAAAAAAATCACCCCCAAAATCGTTTGGAAATTTTTGTTATGGAAATTCCTTCCTTCTAAATTATTGATTCAATTACTCAAAATCAAATTGATTTTAATATATTTTAAATTATTTACTTAAAAAGAAAGAATTCAGAACAAATATTGTCCTTGAAGATTTGGCCAAACTAACAGATAAGTTGTTCGTTTCCTAGTGACTAAATGACTATTAAAAAATATTTGCATTTGAAGTCTTTCTCATAACCTCTACCAATTCCATTTCCTTTGCATACTTCTCGGCAAACTTTCCAAAAACTACCAAGAATACCGCAGTTCGCATTGTGTAAGGAAATAATTTATTAAAATTGTATTTAAAAAAATAATGTCTATATTAAGCAAAAATACTAGAAAGTCTACAAATTTCCGGTTAGAGATATTTTTAGAGAGATATCAAATTGTAACGGGAACAGCAGGTTAGCCGCAATTTTCAGCAGCAGCTGCTCAAGGACACACGAAACTGCTTATCTGCTTCTTCTTGTTCTTGAGCCTTGCTGTCAATGTTTAGCCTTGGCTAAGCTAAACTGCCACTTTGTGCGCATGTAAGATAAGAAGAAAAGGCGGGGGAAAAAATAAAATACAACACAGAGAATAAAGCAACAAAACAAGCTGTTTAGCATTAACTGTGCTGCAATTTTGGCGTATCTTGATGCTGTTAGGTTAGGTTTTTTTTTGTTTGGTTTTTTCTTTTACCTGCCCACACAAGAGCTTGGCGCAATAACTGCTGCTAGCTTCTGTGTTGAGAATATTATCAGGCTTCCTTCCTAGCAGCAACCTTCGCAGGTGTTTTCGGTGGTTTTTTTCATTCTTGTTCTTCTTCTTCTTTTTTTTTTTTCTTCTTTTTTACAAACTGCTTATAATTTTATTTGAACCCACAAACTGTGTCACTAGCATACGAACGAGCTGTGTAGCGCCCGAACGCGAGCGTGTAAAGTTATTAAGATAATTTCCTTATCTTTATTGGATATCCTTTTTGTCTAGGCAGCAGCGCAGCGAAAAGAAGAAAAACACACAAAAAATTCTGCTGTCACGTAGCTAAGGTTAAGTGCAAAGCAATCGCTGTGTACTTGTTATTTTTTTTTTTTTTTATACGCAGCAGAAATCTCAAATGCCGAAGCGGACCACTTTCTGGCTCTTACTTTTTTAGGCTAAAAAAATTTTGGAATTATGGCGTCTTTTTACCTGCCTCAATAATTTAAATACGCCTGCCGCTTTCAAACTCTTATATATATTATGACTTAATAAAACTTTCTGCAAGCTTCTAAAAGTTTTTGCTCAAAACAGCAAAAAAAAAAAAAACAAAAAAACATCAAACTGTCCTAAGTCTGCTGCTTAGTTAAACTTCTTTGAATCAGCCCACTTGGCGCACATTTACTTAAATATTTCTTCAAACATTTTATGAGCAAATTTTTCACCGTCAAAACTTTGATAATTGAATTGGGTACAATTTCAGTTGTTACTCACACCTTACCTACTTTGCTCCTTACCCCCGACCGAGTGTACCTTTGTCTCCACCTGTATCAGCAAATAAGTCAAACAAGTCAACTGCATAGTTTGGCGTGCGCGAAGGACATTCAATGAAATCTATTTCCCAAAATAAAATGAAAAGTGCGGGGGAAAACTACTGAAAGAAAATGAAACTTCAGCACATATATATAAAAATTCTCTTCATTGGAATTTTTTAAACGTATTCACCCACCCAAACACCCACAAGCTTAAATAAGCTCACACACTCGGCAAAACCGAGGCGTTGCAATATCTGCTTTGCACAGTGGTTGTGCGAAGCACCGAAGACCGATTAAATATTTGTAGATGTCGAGTTAACTTTTCGAAACCCATTTGAGGATTTAAATGTAGTTTGTCAGAGTGTTCTAATAGTATCCAGTACCAGTGAAGGTTATTTAAGGAGCATCTGCCGTACAAATCAAATATTTTACATGGTAGAGCTCTACTTCCTCATACACCTGGAGGAAGTAGAGGCTCTCAGTAGTTCAACTATCGGCACAATTAATAACTGCTTGAGGTCAGTGGGGTTAAGTCTGGCTGAGCATAAGTACGGAGGCAGTGCTCATAAGTAGCTGGATAAAGGTAGAGCTGAAGCAGCAGTGACACTTTTCAGAATAATGCCAAACACAAATGGCCCCAAACAAGTGCGAAGGACATTGCTACTTAATGTAGTCAGGTCCATTACGATGTGCGGCTCAACTGTATGGGCGAAAAGTCCTACCGACGGCGTATTGAGTCGGTTTTCAGATTTAATGCACTCAGGGTTTGTTGTGCCTTTAGAACAGTTTCGTCTAAAAATTTATGTATTTTAAGATTTCTAATGAAAGTTGTGATCTTATTAATTAGCTAAAATTTTAAACATATGAACTTTTGGAATTTTGTTAGTTTAAAAATTTTAAAACTTGAGAAGCTAAATTTATTTCTCCCAAGCAACTTCTAGTATTTTGCAGGTTCAATATTTACAAGGAACATGAATTACAGATGAATGAAAAAATATTTCTTAATGCGCCCAAAATTACGCGCACCTATCATTCATAACAAAAATTTGAAACAAAATAGATTTCTTCACATGAAACCACTTACTTACACTTGGTTATTTAATCTAATCTTATTTAATATAATTATCTAATATATCATATCTATCTTTATATATAAACAATAATATTCTTCCCCGCCCACCTGCTACCTACCACCCTTACCATTAGTCTTGGGGAGTTCATGAACGAACTATTGCAATTGAACGATACCCAGTCAGGAACTATGTGAACTATGTGTTCTTTTAGTTCATTTTAGTTAAATTGATTTTGCAGCGAGTAGAAACAAAACGAACGAGAGCAAAAACAACTAAATTTTCCATGCTATGGTTTGAGTCCTTGGTTTGTTCAAACGAACTAAGAGACCTAGCGAACTAAAAGAACCAACGAACTAAAAGAACTAACGAACTAAAAGAACGAACGAACTAATAGAACGAACGAACTTAATGAACGAAGTAGTTCATTACATACAATTGAACTAAAAAGAGCGGTGGTGATCTTTGTGGTGAAATAAAATGTCCAAGCCTACTTACCACAGTTTATATTCTAAGCGGCGTAAATAAGAAAATTGATTTATTCAAACATATCGTTTGTTTGATCTTAACAAGAAACTTATCTCTTCTTTTAAACAAGCAAACCTTCATTCTGTGTTATAAGCTAAATTTGACAAAATTCCGAGCATACTTTCAGGCCTTTGTGATATTCCGTAAGCAAGTCATGACATTAGGAAAAGGTTGTGATATTCGCTATATCGAGCCGAAGCTGAGTTTTATCAACCAACTTCTGTACGAAAGTATGCAAAGGAAAATTATTAGAGTTAAAACTTAACTACGCGTAAACGTAGAATGCCATGTCAACACATAGAGTTTAGTTTGAGTTCAAACATAGCTGTTCACACAGAGATGCGTCGGCAGAATTATGTTTAGTGTCACATTTCTTCCTTTACTTTTGTGTTATATTTTTTGTGCTCATATTTTCATTTAAGGCATTTCTTAAATTGTGTTTTGATAAACACAGAAAGAAAGTTGAGTTTAGTTGAGTTTTATCCTGCAAAATTGTACTGAGGAACTCAAGAGTTTATTTTGCGTTCAACTCTGCAAAACTCAACTTTGTACTGGAAACTCAAACTAAACTCTCTGTGTAGACATGGCAAGTAATTTTTATCGAAACATATTTATAGAACAACAAGAATTTGTTTTTATAAAAAAAATGTGAACAATCGCTTAGATAAGACTTAAATTTTTATTGAATTATAAAGAAGAAACATGTAGATTATGTATGCAATACAACATCTATCAAAACTTTCAAAGCAAAGAGCTGTTAAATAATGCCCTTTTGTAACCCACAACCTCTTGTTAAAACACCCTTTAGATTTTATCTAATCAAAGATCGAAGTACCTGAGTTCCACTCCGCTTCAATTTTTAAAGCATCAAATTAAATAAAAAATAAAGTAATTTTTACATAAAATCATACTAACGGTGGCCTTGATAATCGATTATGTAGCGCGCTTGACTACCACCCTAGAGGTCTTGAATTCTAATTCCAACCAGGTAGTATGGTTCTAAGCTTAAACCTTTCTACATTTCTTTCCTCATTTATAATCAACTGAACTTAAAAAGTAGGTTTGGTTTAGAAACCAGCTAAAAACATGGTTGGTTTAAGAACTTGTAGAAGGTTTGTGCATGGGATTGTCTGATAATTTGAGTGGACTGAGGTTAAGGCATAACCTTAAATGAACTAGTAAAATACCTGAAACCCTTGGCTCAAAGCTAAAAAATAAATAAAAAAGTACAAATCTAATGCTTTGTAAGAAATCTTTGTTCCATTTTGTAAGGCTTTATCATAAATCCACTTAGGATACGCTTCACATTAAAAAAAAAACAACATGTGAATATTACAGCGAAATATTTAGTTTAGGAAGTTTAAAACAATTTTGAAACAAATAAAAATCTCTTCAATCACTGTGCGTTGTTTCAAAAATGGCATTAAGAAATTTGCCGATTTAGCTGCTTAATAAATTCCGTCATTTGTCTTTGCTGCTTGAATGGAAATTTTCGCTTTTTGGGCGACAAAAAGTTTTTCCTACACCCCCCCCCCCTGCCTCTAACCCCGTGCATAGTCGACGACACTCTTTAACAACTTCAACTTTTTGGTCCTTAAATATTTATCGCGTGATTTGCCGCTGCTAGCAGCGAATGTCATAAAATCCATGTCCTTTCTTATCCGACGCTTGAATCATTTCTATGGCTCGTAAATTGGGTTTCCTTGAGTGCTGCATACTTTTAGGCACCTCTAGTTTGGCAAGTCTTTCAATAGATCATCAATTTTTTTTCTCTTTCTTCGGCTTTCTTTTGCGCTTCGAATAGAAAATAATTCTGCCTGCAATCATAATTTTTTTTATACACCACCCAACAGCCATAAAAAGAAGTGCTTCTTCAACAAACACCAGCAAGCTAGCTAGCTAGCTGCGTTGTATGTTGTACGCATCATTGTAACAAATTGAATTGCAGCCTGAAAGTATGCTATGGCAGGTGATATCAATGCATTTTAACAAGATTTATGAGAAAAGTTAAGAAGTGTCGTTGTCGTTGCCATTGTCGTTGTTGTTGTTTGGCAGCAACATAATTGGAGTGAAATTTATTCCAATTTCATAGCGAACGAGCTCAACAAGCAATTTTTTTTTTTTTTTTTTTTGTGAACTGCTTCTTTTATATTGAATATTGAAGTTGTATGAGAACGAAGACGTTATTGAATTGATTTGCAAATTGGGCACGCAGGTGAAGAAATGCTAGTGCTTGGGTGTGTTGTTGAAAAGTTTGATCACAAATTTGAGTGTCAGAATTCTTTCACGCACTTAAATTTCATCACCTACGTGTTTTTTATTTAATTATTTTTCCAATTAACATACGCCCACATTAAAGAGTCAATGCCCCGCAGCTCCTCTGTTATCGGCAGCTAAAAATGGACATATTTCCTCCGCCTCCAGCTGCTGGCTTAAGCAATAAAATTGAATTAATTTGTTTGCTTCATTGAAATTGAGTTAAATAGTTTTTGAAATTGAGTTTAATTTGTTTCCAAAACTTTCCTAATGCTCAATACTCATCGCTCAATGATGGAAAGAAAAACAAAAACAAAAAGAAAAAAAAACCTCATTTTGCACACTTTTAATTGAAGCAAAGCGATTGATTCTTGTTCGTAATTGATTTAATTAATTTGCATATAAATAGAACAACGACAAAGTGTTTATTTCTGTAAGTGGTGGAAATTAAATGCTTTCGATTAAGTTGTGTTGATTAGAGAGGATAATGAAAGGATTTGAAGTTGAAGCAAATTGCATGTTGCTGGCGTGCAGAAGAAGTATAACATAGGCAATGACATCGTTAAGTGACGTGGATGCATTTTTTGCTGCAAAAGTTGAATGCGATTTTATGTCAAATGTTGATTTTATTTTTAAAATTTATTTTTATCAAGACAAAAAATACAAAAAATTCAGAAAATCTTTTGCACCGCAAAATAATAACCAGTTGTTGCTGTCAATGTAAGATTGAACATTTGAGAATACAGTGCCGTAGCGTTAAAAAGGAGTAATTAACTCGGAAATGGCTGCTTTGATTCTGTTTTCAATATCGTCGTCAATGTTAATTTCAAGCACACTTTTGTGTTGAACCAGTTTATCTTAGAAACTGGTCAATAATATCTCAGTCTAGAGTATTCAATACAGTTAACATAAGTACCAGGATAGTCTCAGAAAGGAATCACAAAAAAATTTGGGAAGAAATATCTTTATTTCTCTACATAGTCTCGTTTTAGCTCGATATACTTATCCCAGAGATGTTCAATAGTTTCAATGCCCAGTTTATAGTGAGAACCATGAGAACCGTTCTCCAAATAGCCATCAAGAGCAGACTCCAACCTCCTCATTGTTGGCAAATCTCTAACCACCGAGCAATTTCTTCAAGTTTGAAAACAGAAAATAGTCAGACGAGGCTAAAGGCCAATAGGGTGTGTGAGGAAGTAGTTCGAACGTTAACTCATTGATTTTGGCCATCGCGAAAATGGATTTGTTTATAGAACTGCTGCATTGTGTTGATAGAACAAAACATTCTTTATCGTCAAATGCGGCCGTTTTTTCTTTACTTCATCTCTCGATATAATTGTTATTTGTTTTAATGTTTGGACTTTACCATCATACGTGGCATACAGTATCATTCAAATGTACTTTACGCTTGTTTTTGCAAGACTCAATCCGATTTTTGCTCACAACTCGGCACCCTAGCTCGACCATGACTTAATGAATGTTGGTTTTTACTTGCTCAACAGCTTGAGGCTTATTCACGTAAACACGGTCCTTTAGGTAGCTCCACAAAAAACAGTGCGGAGGCGTCAAATTGCATAATATTGCAGACCAATTAACATCGCAAAATCTCGAAATAAGTCGTCCTGGAAATTTCTGTTGCAATAAAGACCTAATTGGTGCTTTTATGTGACTTTTGGCTCCATCTTGTTGAAACCACATGTCGTAAAGATACATATCTTCAATTTCAAGCCAAAAAAAAAAATCTGTTAACATACGGCCATAGCGCTTAGAATGACTGTAACGGTTGATCCTTGACCTTTTTCACAAAAATGCGGACCAATGAAACCACCAGACCATAATGCACACCAGACAGTCACTTTTTTCAGATGCAATGGCTTCTCCACAATCGCTCGGAGATTTTCAGAGCACCATATACTGGAACCATACCATACCATATACTGGAACCACCATATTCACCAATCCATCTACCGTGAAATGGTCCTCATCGCTGAAGAAAATTTGCTTCGAATATCAACTTTACATAAAAATCAACCATTAAATAATTTCAACGCGTTTTACCATATTCTAAAATGGCGAACCTTGAACTATAAAAAAACCAGTTCCGATGGCATGAATATTTAACAGCTGCTTAATGCCAGGACTGCACTTTTCCAAAACCTGAAGAGAAGTAAAAATAATCCTTTAATACAGTAAGGAACCATTTTCCCCCATGTGTCTTAACTGATTTTGATAATTTTCTTTTTAATAAGAGTACGGAATAATAAGAATAAGAGTACGCACTCCTTGTGCAGCGAATACTTTTTATAGAATTATACTATTGTATATACTTTGAACAGATGAAATGATGTATTTCATCCAATACCGATTCATATGTACGATAATGAAAATATCCGCACAAAAACCACACAAAGAAAAAAAAAACGTTTCGTCATTCGACTTTTTTTATTCCTTACCACTGCGGCATGAGTTCGGTTACGTTCGCAAATGAGCGAAGACAGAGAAAGAGAAAACAACGAAGAATATTAACAAAGAAGAACGCTTTTCTATGCACATTCGGCCACAGAACGTACATATAAAGAAAGTTCCATATAAATGATCCCAACAAAGTGAAGAGATGCCAAAATAGTCTTTTTTTTATTTTCAGTTTAAAGCTCACATTCTGCTCTGTGTTAAGAGAACTGGTGGCGAATTCATTAGGAAAGTAAAAGTGATGTCAAATTATTATGGAAAAACATACATTTTTCAAATTAACTTTGTATCGTATTTTATTTCAATAAAATGAACCCTTTGCAATTGTATTAATTTTATATAAGGGTAACATGCTGGCCGGAACTAATTTTCGTTGATAGAACAGTAATACGCAATATGGAAGATTATGAAGGAAAACTAAAATTTAATAATTCTTTTTAAAACTTTAGATATATGCAACATATCTTTATATATCTAGATATATTTTATGTTAAAATTATATTTTATAGTTCTTCATCGTATGGTATCTTTCAAAGCAGTCTCTAATATGAAGCATACGACGGGAATGGTAAGAAAAAGCTTTGGTGGCTGAGAGTTAAAATTTCAAATTTGATTAAAGGGAATGGTAAGGGTTTCAGCGTATAAAAAACCACTTTTTTTTGTGATTTTTTTTATAAACATCAATAGAGCAAATGTATTCAAAGCTTTTGTACAATGTACATTATCAAGTATTATTTCAATAACATTTTGTAATTTTTTTTATGCGTGAATATCGACAAACAAGCCGGTGACAAAGCTTTTCCAAGAACGTCTTTGGGAAAAAGACAATTTGCGATGTTCACTGTAACTCAGCTGGAAATTATCTGAAATCAAAGATCATTCAAATTTAGTCAAAGACAATTTAAGTCCCCAAACGGTCTCTGATTATTATTTTTTTGGTTTTTCATTTTAAAATTGTTGGTGGTCATTCAAAGTGAAAACTGCTATTTTTTAAGAAAAATTCTGGTATTTTGTAAGTGAAAAACACTCCTAATGTAAAAAAAAAGCTCAAGCCTGTGTTAGATAACACGGGCGCATAGGTCAGACGTAGAATACGTTAGTCATTAACAGCCTTATTCAATAGATTTCCTTAAACAACCTTTAAACGCTTGTTTAGTTACGCACTGTTTAAGGCTTTACGCAGCTTCTATGCAACCTTGCTAACATTGTTATTCATAAACATTTTTTCATTTTCTGCTTATGATTGTAAGGTTTGTGTCTGAACTATAGAAAATCTCTACAAAAATTAAGAATTCCTATGGATTTACAATGGCCGCCGCATAAAAAAATGCTGCAAAGGGCGCATATGGAGCATGTCTTTGATATTAAAAGAAAAGACAAACAAAAATCATGGTTGTATTTACGTAACCTTTAAACGCCAATTTCGGCGTTTAAGTTACGCAGCTCTTAAACAACTTCGAAAAATGTTTATGAATAACGTTTTCTTGTTTAAAGCCCGTTTAAAGTTACGCTGCCTCTAAAATGTGTTTATGAATAAGGCTGTAAGACATTGAGGATATATTAAAGACGTGGCCAACTGGGTAAGCACAATTTTGTTTCTCTGCTTCGCTTATCAATGTTGTGTATGTACACATCGTTCGCTACTTGGTCATTATACTTCTTCTCTTTCTCACACTGGTTCTGTGATGAACGCACATATAATCGTACTGCTCTTACACATGATGTTATAATACATAAAATACAAAGCATATGAAAATTAATACAAAATTTGAAGGAGTTAAATTTTGATTTACTTATAGAATCAAAAAAATTATATGTAGCAATATGATTATTTAAATACAAATCAAAAGAAGACATATTAAATATGTTACGACCATACTTGAATTTTCTTCAATGCATGCATAAAGTATTAAAAACTTATAATGAAAGTGACAAACATTTTCTCAAAATTTTGTGCTCCAGATCAACACCCCCCGTATAACGTATTCTACGTTAAAAAAATCTAAAACATAACGTTGAGGGGAGGTATTTTATACAAGTTACAAACGAATCGGTAATGTAGTTTTTAAATGGTTTTGAGAAAAGCTTTAATAAAGCTCTCAAAATTGGTTTTGTCGCTTGTTTGTCGATATTCTCGCATAAAAAAAAAATTACAAAATGTTATAGTGATGATACTTAATAATGTACAAAAGGTTTGAATAAATTTGCTTCAACCCTATTTGTAAAAGAAATTCGCAAAAAAAAAGTGTTTTTTTATGCTTAAACCTTAACCAACCCTTAAATAAAATGCGTTGAGAAGTTGAATTCTTCCAGAACATTTATTGTTACCAATCCAGGAGACTATAAAACCTAAATATAAGCCTAAGAGTTCAACATGCATGCATGTTAATAAATTTTTTTCAATATAATCTTTTGGCAACCCTGGCCCCATGTTGGCAACCCTGGCCTCATTTGTCAAAGTTGTGCGCTTTTTGTCTCTGAAAATAATTTTTCTAAATTCTTTATTTTTTCAATTAAAATCTGCTTTAAATAAATCGGTTCGGTTTTTTTAAGTGCTCAGTGCTCAGGTTTTTATAAAACATAAAAAATTTTTCACATTTATTTTGTTAAACAAACATTGTTGTTAATATATTATTTGCATTTTAAGTTTTCTTGTGCTTCCTTTGTTTCTCTGAATTTTAAGACATCTGTCTAGTTACAGTGCTTCTTAAACTATGGAAATAATGATTCCCATGTATTTAAAAAAAAAATCATTGCATACTTTTAGTCACTACTGATATAATCAGTGTTGGCATACTGCATAGTTCATTTCAAATCGCTATATTTGCTTTTTATTTACTTTTTATTAATTAATTATAGATTTATATTATTTTTAATATTTTTTTTGTTTTTGGGTTTTTTCTACATCAAAATGCTCTGTACAAAGCCTGGCTGTTCCACTAAGGGCGAAACTGAGCGGCTTTCATCATGCTGGCTATGTGATAATTCTGATTACACCAAATGTGCAGGCATAACAGGTCGATTTGCGGACCATATTGAGGAAGGAAAAGGGTTGCGTTGGTCTTGTGAGAAGTGCAGATTGGCTGACATCAACTTTTACAAGCTTTTCAAGCAGACGAAGCATGGTTTCTCCGAAACAAGTAGGGAACTTTCTTCGCTTTCTGCAAAATTCCTAAAATACCAAGCACTTATTTTTAGGAATTCCTTCACCCAAGCATAAAAAGAAGCATATGAAATTGCGCATTAAGCCGAGAACTGACTCGACACCACCAATACTAACATCTACTGAATGGGACAATGCAGACGATATGGACATTTGTGCAGATGCTATTGCTCCTACTTCTGCCCCAAATGTACCAGAGTCTGTTTCCTTGCCAATGTTGGCACCATCCATGCCAGTTAGCCAACCTGTTCTCTCTTATGCTCAAGCTGTTTGAATTGTCCCTTCTGTTGTTGAAGCTCAGCGGATGCCAATTACTTCTGTTTCTATTAAAAATAAAAATAAAAAAATTCTATTCTGTTTCTATAAAAAATATGCTTATCACTTTGCAAAAATAAGCTTTCTATGCATACTTTCAGGCTGAAAATTTTAAAAAGCACTGTAATAACAGGATACAATTACAGTTTGAGCGATATTAGGTGTGGAACAGAACGCTAATGTATTAAGATGGTAAGAATATTGTTTGAAACTTAAAATATGTAAATATTTTTCAAATACAATCTATATAGACCCCCATAGAGAATGCCACGATTAAGTTGATATTAAGCCAAAGCTTAAACTCGTCGATCAAATTTGGTGGATAGTTCAATCACATTCAAACAAATTATCTTTTTAAATTAATCTTCAATGTTTCTTTTTAACAGCTAATAACTATTTTATGCAAGTATAATTTTAAATTTAATTATATTTCTTAGTAGTTCATCTGATAGACATAAAGACTAAATTTCAATTGAGATTTGCTAAAGTTAGTTTGTTAATAGTTTACTATTAAAACCATCTATTAAATAGTTTCTAAAACTATCACTTCTTGCACGCACTATTTTGAGTTTCATCATAATTGAAATAAAAATATTAACTAAATTTTATAATTTTTGTCTACACAATGAAAACTTTTACTCAGTCCTTTCTCAACTTTTTTTTCTTTTTGTCGCAGTCTGCATTTGAGCTAGTTTTGTCTTTGCAATTTTTAATTCCTTGCATATTGATGATGACTTTAACAAATCCATGAAAATCAATACACGAACTCAGTCAGATAAACCCACAAATAGGTAGGTATGTGTGCAAAAGAACTTACATACATATACTCGCATGCATAAAAATTCCATTAAATTATTTTATCCCTTCACAGACACACTCTCAACTCAAAACTACTCACATATTTGCATATTGCCAGAGCCACTTGATTTTTGATTGTTTTCGCTCACTCAGAAACAAACATTTACTTCGACATATACTGATTGTGAAGTGATAACAAAAGAAAATCAAAGAGAAAAAGGCAAGGAAACTCAAAGAAAACAATAAAAGGAAGTAGGAAGCTACAGAGGAGAAGAAACAACAAAAAAAAAATAAAAATTAAGAATAAAAATTAAGCTGCATAAAAAAAGCATTTTCAAACTAACGAATTTCTTCCGCTTCGCATTTTCAACACATCAACACGAAGCCAGGACGCACAAAAACTTTATATGCGTGTGTATGAGTATGCCTCTGAGTGTGTAAGTGTGTACTTGTTCACTTGTGTGTGTTCTCACTACAATTGAATTTATGATCGTTGCATTACAATGAACAATTATTAATTCCAGTTCAATTTTGCAGTTGTTGTTGTTGCACGACACGGCTTTTGTTATTGTTGTTGTTGCTGCTGTTACGTTGTTCTGTTTTTCCTGACTCGATATCCTTGGTTAACCATTATGTATGCGTTGGCTATGTGGTGTGGTAAGCGTTGCCTTAACGCACACCACCAAACAAACATGATTCGGGGCATTTTGGGGCATGCCAGACAAAGTGAAACACTTGCACACATACAAGCGAATAGTGGAAATGGGTTGGAAATAAACACGCACCATTTCTTGTTGCTATGCTGCTGAAAATTGAGTTTGGCCATTTTTCTTAGATCTTTCGACAATCTCAACCCACGCTCCTGGCCATGGGTGCTCTTTGTCTGGCATGGCAACACATTTTAATTATATCATTTCGCCTAGGAAAGTGGAGGAAAGTGGAATGCACTCGATCCAACCTTATTTAGCATTTCAATTGTAAATCCCTGAAAAGTGATTTTAAAGCATCAATCTTGGCCATCAGTATCCATCGGATTGTATTTCATTAGTTTGTGTCTTTGTTTTTGTTGCTGTTCTTGTATTCTTTTAAGTGCTGTTGTAATTAATGAAGCACTTCCGTGTTTCCACAGCAACACCCCAGCGATGCAGCACAACCCCAAACATGCACTCACCCGCTGCTGCTTACATTTCACTGCGCTTTGCATTTATGTAGCAGCAGCAGCAGCAATAGCAGCAGCTACTGCCTAAGGATATTCTTACAAAACTCAAGCACTCAAGTTGATCTAGTTTTGGGCGTCAGCGTGTGCCGTGCACAACGTGTAACTGTTTTGCAAAAATTCGAAAATGAGTTGCTTTTTAGCAATTTTTCTTGCACGCTGAAACTTCTAATTTTTCTTGGCCACATTAAAACGTTTCAACACTTTTGCGCCATGTTCTTTTTATCTTTTAGTTGTTTTTATTTTTCTTTTCTTTTTCTTTTTGTATCTTTTTTTTTTTTTTGGCTTTTTTTTCGCTCTATTTGGGTTTCCTCAATACAACCCGTTTACCGCAGGAGCCTTGCCTTAATTTGTGCCATCAGCGAGCTCTTGCTTGATATTAATGTCGGCATATAATGAATCCTTATGTTGTAACTGTTATTGTTGTTGTTGTTGTTGTTGTTGTTGTTGTTGTTGTTGTTGTTGTTGTTGTTGCGGTTTTAAGTTTTTGTTTTTGTTTCGTTGCGCTTTCCTTTGCTTCGCCGCCGCTTCTTACTTTTTGCGTTTCTACCGTATTTTCTGCTTAGCCATCGCATAATTTATGTTCATCTGGATAAATAGTGAGAACCTGGCATTAAAACCACTAGAATTATATTGCTTGGACGCTTGCTTGGTCATGGCCTGCAGGTGCTTGTTTTTTCGCTTTCTTTCTTTATGTTTGCTTTTCTGTTTTTTTTTTTTGTTCTTAGTTTTTAATTTTGTTACATATATCATTTACACCTTGTGCAGCAAACTGCTTTGCACTGCTAGCATTATGTGTGCGGCACAGTTATAAAAATTTTACACTGAAACATTTTTTTTATTACCTCTGTTGCATCATAAAATTAAAATTAATTTTCTATATTTCATTCTTTAAAAAAAAAACCAAAAAACAAAATATACATGTATAAAAATTTAGGAGCACAGTATTTTATGCATAATAGGACAGCATGGAAGAAGCGTTCATTTTCAGTAGAATTTAAAGTTTATCAACTTAAAAGGAAAATACATAAGTTTCAAAAAAGAAGCAGGAACATATTGTAAGGATATGCCAATCATGAAAATAATATATTTAAATAATATTGAAATAACATAATTGTTAAGCTTAAGGCCAAGTATGTTAATGAAGAAAACAATTTACAATAACAACGGCTCTGTATAGAGCAATTCATACAGCAGACTAGACAGTCTGTTTCGTTGACAGCTACACATTAAATTGAATTATATTGAAATAAATATATGTCATGTCATATGTAACACTTAAAATAATTGTGCTTAAAGGAAATAGATTTCAATGAAAAATGATCAATGAGTACGTGGGTTGCTATTTTTATTTCTGGCCTTGGCAAGAGTAAGTGGTAACACTTTCCTTATGAAGTTTCCATTGACAACTTGACATTGTTAAGCATTCTTCAGAGCATTTTACCATTTGAGCTTGATTTATGTTGTTTAAAATGACTTGAAAAATTATTCTAGGGCAAAATATGGAAACTAACACGTGAACATTTTCGTGCGATTTATTTATTTAACTTTCGACATGAATTATCAAGACGGGTGTGCATCGTTGAACTTAGTTCTTTCTAGGGCGATAAAGTACCAGCCTACGGAACTGCACAAAACTGGTGTATTGAATTCAATCGTGGTCGGCACTACCTCCATCACGAATTCCATGAAGGTTGCCCAAAATCGGCTGCTGTGCCAAAAAACATCAGTTCTGTGTATGAACTGACAAAACACGATCGTCATGTGTCATACCGTGAGATTGAGGCATCTTTGAGTATTAGTATGACAAGCATCAATACGATATTGCATGATCATTTAGCCGTAAAAAGATGTTTTTCGCGTTTGATTCCAAATTAACTGATATAAATTGTAGCATAAAAAGACATCATTCATTCATTTAATAATTTGTAGCGCCTTTTCGGTGTATTCTTTTTGCATTTTTGCTATATTTATACCCCCCCACGAGACACCTCTTTGTCCCTCCGTTGAGGTATCACTCTTGTTTTTCACTCTTAATTTTGTCACGCCGTTTATAACGCCCATAAGGAGGCGGTATAGAAATGTGGCATAAGGAGGTAGGTATAGAAATGTGTAAATATTCTTGATCGATTTAGCCATGTCCGTCTGTCTGTCGTCTGTCTGTCTGTGATCACAATTACAGCCGTTATTTTCAAGCAATTATCACGAAATTCAATATTAAAGATTGCATCTAAGAAATAAACATCAAGTTCGAAAATGGATGAAAACTACACTTACCTCTTATACAAAGAGACTTTATCAAAACGGTAAAATCTCTAAGAATTCCGAAGAATAAAAATTAATATATAAACTTGAAATTTTACAAATGAGATATAATATGCACTCTGAGTATACAATTCAGCGAAATCAAGTGAAAACCACGCCTACCTCCCATACAAAGTGACTTTATCAAAAAACAAAAGGGAATATTTTCTGTTAAAACTATGAAAAAAATCTTTTTATAAATTCACATTTTATTGACTGCTTAAGACTTATGTCATGTCATGTGTCATGTCATATGTCATGTCATATGTCATGTCATATGTCATGTCATATGTCATGTCATATCTCATGTCATACAGTGATAAATACAGTGAAAAATAATAGAAACGGCTTGTATTTTTTACTTTTATTTGATTATTTTTTTTGTGTAATTAATTTTGTTTTCAAAGTTTACATATGACTTACGCTGCGTCTACACAAGACAATTGTTATAATAGTTTCTTTAATTCATATTAGTTGTCAAACTTTTTTCAATTCAACGAAAATTGTCTATTGCGACGTAGGTGGGCTTAACAATTGCATGACAATGAAAACTTCAAAAAAATACCAAGTTTGCTTATTATTCAAAAGAAAACGTCAAAAATTGTCAGCCCACGTCAAATCGTTGTTAGTTCAACTGTCTGCCTGATTGTTGAGACAATTGAGCTGTCGACTGAGAAAATGCGAGTGTGTTAGTAAAAAATGTGTGAGTGTATTGGAGTTGTTATAACAAATTGTCTCGTGTAGACCTTTGGTTAGAGATAAAGAGAATATCTATCAAAATATAAAAAAACTGCTTCATGCAATTCATAAAACCGAAAAAAAACCATTTTATTTATTGTCCTTGGAAAAAATAATAGAAACAAGACTTATAACTAACATACTAATACTTTTTTCTTCAAATCTCCCACTTTTATACTCAAAACTAGTTTAACTTTAATATTTTGTTGTGCCACCACGGTTTATTAGAACTTTAATGCACCAACGGGCCATGGAATCCACCAGTTTGTCACAAATTGAGGGATCAATAGCATACCACATTCATCCTGCACTTTTTTTCCACAATTATTCTTTGTTTTTGGATTTATAGCTAGCTATTTTCTTCTTTAAGATCCCCCAAAAGTGTTCAATTGGATTAAGGTTTAGTGACTGCGATGGTTAATCTAATAAATTAATGCCATTGTCCCGGAACCATTTTATTGCCAGTTGCCAGGAGTGTTTGGGATCGTTATCTTGCATAAACACACATTTGAACTGCATTTCTCCATCGGAAAATGGCTATTTAATATATTTACGTTGTCTTTGGCCCACATTTTACCTTCAATCCAATATATAAGACCTACGCCCGATGACTCATAGCATGTAGCATAATGCATGCAGCATGTAGCACCAACATGTTTAATAATTTTTACTGTTTTCTTCGGTTTATGTGTAGTAGTTTTTGGGCTTCGTACATGAGGCATTCCATCGGATCTGAACAAATTCACCAATATTATGTCTGGTCACAACAAGTTATTCCAATTTTTTCGTATCAGATGCTTTCTTGTAAAAGCTACTCTGTTGCGAATTTTCTTTTTGGTTCAAATTTTCTTGCGGAATTTGCTTTAAAATCATTTTCTATTAATCTATTCCATATTGTCTGACTAGTTACTGGCGCATTTAACTCTTTTATGGGTTCTTTCGATGAAAGCAATTAGTTTGTCGAATCAGCAATACGTTAAACTTTGTATAGGTTGCTTCTTTTCTGTCTCGTTTTTCCTTCTTTGGTTCTTTGGTAATAGCAGAATAATTTTTTTTTTCTTTGAACACATCAATAACTCTGCAATCTGCAATTTCATACTTTATTTTGTCTTCATTTCTTAATTTTCGGATGAATTGGCGCTCAACATCTGTGCAATGTACTCCGCTTCATATTCTAAACAAAATAGTTGCGAAAGTTAGAATATCACAAAAAATTATTAATTTTTTTTTTCAATACTTGATTAACACTTCCTTAATGGCATTTGAATAAAATTGTTTAATACTTGTATATTCAATGTTATTAACAAAAGTGAAATGAGTTTTTATTTTTTTTTTTTTTCTAATACGAAATCGAGTTCACTGATTTAAAGGTTTCCACCACCGAATTATGCCCAGAAGCGTAAACAAAATAGAGTAACGATATCCAACTTTTGTGCTCAGTGGGCTACATTCATATAGTTTGCTTTAAAACTTAAAAGCATTCTTCGAAATGTTAAAGTGTTTGTCGTTTCTATTATTTTTCCCATCACTGTACTTTGCCTCGGCCTTGGGGATATTTTAACTTCGGCCCAGTCGAAGATACTTTTCTTACTAATTTTCGTTTAATTCCGTGTGCCCTTTTCTTCTTTCCAATTTTCCGAACTAAGTTAGGTTTGGCTAGGTTATAGGTTATAGGTTATAGGTAATAGGTAATAGGTTATAGGCTATAGGTTATAGATTATAGGTTACAATTTATAGACTAGATTAGGTTATAGGTTATCGGTTATAGATTATAGGTTATAGGTTATAGGGTATAGGTTATAGGTTATAGGTTATAGGTTATATATTATAGGTTATAGGTTATAGGTTATAGGTTATAGGTTATTTGTTATTGGTTATAGGTTATAGGTTATAGGTTATAGGTTATGGGTTATAAGTTATAGGTTATAGGTTATAGGTCATAGGTTATAGGTTATAGGTTTTAGGTTATAGGTTATAGGTTATAGGTTATAGGTTATAGGTTATAGGCTATAGGTTATAGGTTATAGGTTATAGGTTATAGGTTATAGGTTTTAGGTTATAGGTTATAGGTTATAGGTTAAAGGTTATAGGTTATAGGATATAGGGAGCCCTAAGGTCTACTGTGATTCTGTTTATTTGCTGTTATTAACCTTCAGAAGTTAATATCTTTTTTTAATCATCATAATATTTCACAGCTCCTATTTCTTTGACTTCATAAATTGCCGCTTATGGCCTCACTAACTAGGGATCATTTATGAGGTTTTTTTTAGATTAAAAAATCCTTCCTCTACCTGCATATGAAATTTATTTGTAATACCTCTCACGGCTCTCTTCTGGATTTTTACCAAGTAGGGTATTATTTTTGGATATTTTTCAATCTATTAAAACACTATTGCTATAGGTTGGTCTTAAAGGAATAAAGTTGAATTGGACATGTAAAAAAAGTTTCATTTCAAATGCACAAAGTTGAGTTGAAATTTTTTTTCGATTTGTATTTTTTTTTTTTTTTTGCAAATAAAAATTTTAATTTGATTTGGAAAAAGTTGTATCTGAAATGTAGAAGGTTGTATTTGAAGTTAAAAATGTATGTAATTATATGAGGTCCAAAGTTATGTGTTATAATTCTGTGTTCATAAACAATAATGCTTAAGTCTGATATCAATATTTTAAAAAATTTTGTTTCAAAATTTTCAATCGCCAAATACGTTATATGAAATCGTCATTGAATTTTGTATCAAAATTTGAATGGAACTTTAACATTTATGTATTCATTAACCCAACTTCTTTTTAATAAAAATTGTTGTTATTTCTATGAATATTTCCCATAGCCTGCCGTATTTTCTTTTAAACACAATCTGTTAAAAAAAAAGTGGGTAGAATAGCTGAAGTTACCGGTTGATATAACAACTTATTATTTATCTCATTATTTCATGACTTCCTGCTGGACCCTAACGGTTCAGCAGTAATAATACCGAGCTCAAAGAGCTTTATGAATGGCACTCAAACTGTCAGCAGCTTCCTTTCAATTACAAAGTTTAAAATAATTTTTGTGTTTGCCTTTTTTTACTGATGTCAGTCATGCCGACCATAGATAAATAAGGTGGATGCTTAGTTCATACTCAAAGATTTTATCTGCAGCAGTAGATAATTTTATAATTTTTCCAGTGTATATAACTAACTAGATGCAATCTTTCACAGGAACCTCTTGCCATACCCTTGAACATTTATAGTGTAGACAATGTAAGGAACATTTTCTTTTCCGGTTTTTTTTTTTCGTGTATAGCTGCAACATGATTAAAACTGAGATTATGTTGCCAAGCTCGAAATGCGTCTTGCTAGTTCAGATATGGTTGTAAAAGAATGCTAAGAAAAACAAAGACGGCTATGTTGAAAGCAAGATCAGCACTTAGCAACAGCAGCAGCTGAGACGAATTTCGACGCCCACAAAATGTCAAAGAGTAGCACTAGACTTTTTTTGAAATGAAAGTGAGAGGTTTACTATTCACGCTTAATATATAAAAGAGTGCTTTTATATGTATTTTACAGTCAATTTTTTTTTAAACAAGACAATGTATTGTAGGTACATTTGATTATTATAGGAAAATCCATCAAAGAAACTTATGTTGAATGTCAATTTTAGTTAAACGGTAATAAAAACCAAAATCTATTTCTGTGAAAAATTTGCAAAAATTTAACATATATGTATATTAAGAAGGTTCTTATTCATGAAAATGCCAATATTATTCAGGACATTTTAAATATTTTAAAAAATTTGATTAAAATTCAAATTAAATTAAGAAATAACGCAAACTGACCAAAAATAATATTATTTGCTGCTAAAATTCAAACTTTGTCAGATTTAAAAAGCACTGTTCATTGAATCAGCAGCTATGTGTGTGTGCGCAAATGCTGTTTTGAATTTTTCCCATCAACAAATTGTTAAAAGTATAAAAAAAAAATTAAAATAGAACTATAAATGAAAATTTTGGACTGACATTCAATTTCATTCACATAGAATTAAGTTCAATAACGCGCTTTGCTGCCCGCACTAACTGGCTGCCTGTCTGCCTGCTTGCGTGTTGGCGTAGTTGTTGTAGAATGTGTGCATGTGAGTAGGTAGTATGTCAGTTAAGCATTCCATACTCAAACAGGTTTTCAATTTAACCTGCCAACATTATTTTTGTGACAGCATTATTTTTGTCAAAGCTTTACTTGAATATTTAATAGAAAACAAGTCAGTAAGTAGCTGCCTAAAATTAGGCAATGCTTTTATAAAGTTAAAATTCAAATAAGCAATAAATAAGCTTATCTTCTGAGAAAAAAATTTGAATTTGATTTAAATAATTGAACCAAATACAACTAAATATGACGTTGTGTCTGCTCACAAGGATATTCAGGATATTTAGTTAGTTGAAATTTCTGAAGTTAGGCAAGTGAAGCTGCGTGTTTACTAAAAATTAACACATGACAAAATTAAAATTGGGAAAAATATGCAGAAGGTACTCGTATATCAGTAACTAAAGACCAAATATACTCAACTATGCGCAATTCTAATGAATGTCAGTTAACCAACTGAATGTGGGTTGATGGGATAGTGCGTGTCGTGAGTCTCTTTGTTTGTTTTATTAACATTTTTTATTTCATTTCTAAGTGAAACGTCTTATGGCTCAGTTCTTAATTTTTAATTTTTAATTTTTTATTTTTAATTTTTAATTTTTAATTTTTAACTTTTAATTTTTCATTTTTAATTTTTAATTTTTAATTTTTAATTTTTAACTTTTAATTTTTAATTTTTAATTTTTAATTTTTAATTTTTAATTCTTAATTTTTAATTTTTAATTTTTAATTTTTAATTTTTAATTTTTAATTTTTAATTTTTAATTTTTAATTTTTAATTTTTAATTTTTAATTTTTAATTTTTAATTTTTAATTTTTAATTTTTAATTTTTAATTTTTAATTTTTAATTTTTAATTTTTAATTTTTAATTTTTAATTTTTAATTTTTAATTTTTAATTTTTAATTTTTAATTTTTAATTTTTAATTTTTAATTTTCAATTTTTAATTTTTAATTTTTAATTTTTAATTCTTAATTTTTAATTTTTAATTTTTAATTTTTAATTTTTAATTTTTAATTTTTAATTTTTTATTTTTAATTATTAATTTTAAATATTTAATTTTTAATTTTTAATTTTTAATTTTTAATTTTTAATTTTTAATTTTTAATTTTTAATTTTTAATTTTTAATTTTTAATTTTTAGTTTTTAATTTTTAATTTTTAATTTGAATTTTTCATTTTTAATTTTAACTTTTAATTTTTTAATTTTTAATTTTTAATTTTTAATTTTTAATTTTTAATTTTTAATTATTAATTTTAAATATTTAATTTTTAATTTTTAATTTTAATTTTTTAATTTTAATTTTTTAATTTTTAATTTTGAATTTTTAATTTTTAATTTTTAATTTTTAATTTTTAATTTTTTATGAAATATTATAATAATTACACCAAATTTTGTTCGTACATGTTTAAAAGTGAATTCTTATTTGTACAATGATTAATATTAATATTAAATTAATAAATAAATAAATAAAGAAATAAATAAATAATATGAGTGTCAAAAAAAGTTTTTTTCTATCTACCTTATTATGCAGTTACCGTCAATGGCAATCGATATCGTGACATAATTATCAATTTCAATAGGATTGCAGAATCTTTCAAACAGCGGACGCAACAATGATTGTACTTTTTATTATTAAACTAATTAATTGACTTTTTTCTTTGGAAGTTTTTTTTAAGGTAAGGTGGACTGTATAAATTGAAAATTTATTAATCTTCTCATACTTCAAAGAGCAGCTCGAATTTTAAATGAACATTTCTTTGTTCAAGATAATAGCTACGATTGGCAATCGCCCACAATAGATCACTTAACCACTCTAACAGTGTCTTACCTAGGCATGCAAAGCCTAACGCCGCCATCGACAGCTACAAATTTCAATGAATTCGAGCCTCATTTAATTGCATTTTGTTTGCCCATTAAGAGCAGACATTATTCTGCCATTCAAGGAGTGCAAAAAGCAAGAGTAGCTGGCCTAGAGAATGTAAAAAAAAAAACAAAATAAATAAATTGCGCTTCAAATGAATTTGGAAACATAGCGAGCAAAATACAAAAAAAAAACAAATATATAATAGAAAAAAACCTGAGCTCAATTAAATTAACGAACGATTTCGTAGCTAAAACATCGCGTTGTACTACACACGGACCCGCTCGAATGATAATCATCAATGTTCGAGTGTTAGGTGTTGTATGTGGGTGTGTTTGTGTGCTTTTCAGTGCTCTTCTAGCAGGAAATGGCAATACATTCGTATTCAATTGAAATTAATTTAGCAGAGGCAACCAACCAGTCGAGCTGGCAGGTATGAGCACAGCAAAAAACAAAAAAAAAACAAAATAAGTGGCATACTTTTAGGGCGCTTGCTGAAAATTTTTGCATCAGCCATACTACATAACTTGCGCCGCTCTAGCATGCGGCGCAATACAATTTTAACAAATTAATTGCCAACAATAAATCCTGCTCTAGTTGCGCGTTGAAATGTTTGTCTGGATCTATGCCTAAAAGTAGGCACAACAAAATGCACATAAACTTGCTTCGTAGTATTTTACTTGCAAGCGCTGATAATGTGATTTTCGATTTGTCTGTGTTGGAAAATGCATGCAGCACATTAAACAAAAAAAAAAGCGAAAAACAAGAAAACAAAATAAATAAATAAAATTAAAAGTTCGTTATTTATTTCATGCCCCTTGCACGCTACTTCCACACATCAGACAGCTGACGTGTGCTATTTGCTTTCGCACGAGACAGCTAAAATCAGTAATGGGAGAATTTTCCTTCTATTTTCTTTTTTGCATTCGATTAAAATTCTTGAATGCCATATTTTGTATTTTGCACCGATAAGAATTTGGTTCAATCTTGGATACTGAGTATGTGTGTGCGTGTGTGTGTGTGGGTGTGTGTATTTTGAAGCAGACAGCAAAGTTGCAAAAGTTCTACGATTGTGTTGCTGTGATAGCAGCGAGCAGAGAAAAACTTAATGGAACTTTTAATGGCAATGCTGCAAACGTATTGCCAGGCAGGGCTTTAGGTATAACTGTGCGTGTGTATATGAATGTGTGTGTTATATGAAGGTGTGAATTATGTAATTACATGTGTTGGCAATGCTCTTCTCTAGTTTTTTGTAGCGCATATAATTTTCTTGTGTATCAAGTTTTATCGTGTGATTTATTGTTGCACATTTGTTGGCTTGAATTGAAAAGTTATTGCTTGGAAAAGTGAGAACATGAAGGAAAATATGTTATTTAGATAAATTTTATACAATGTATTGAATTTTTATAAACATTTTATAAACGATAAATTTTTTTAATATAAACAAAAAATTTTAATAATTAATTCAGCAGAGCCCACTAAGATTTCTGAACGAGCCGACATTTAATTATTTTTGTTTTACGTGACGAAGCTACGTTTTACTGCGCAGGTTTCCAAAAAAGTTGAAAAATGCTTTATTCAAAATTCATCGGCGATGCATTGAATTGTTACTCGCTGAGTATAAGAGCTATGACTAAAAAAATGGTACGACCGTAAAGGCTGATTAGTTGACTTCATTATAAAAACAAAACAAAAATTCAAAACGTCAACGGGACGCGGTGGTAGCTGCTTAAGCAATGCATTTGATAATTTGTTACATGGAATTATTACTCGCTGAGTATTAGAGCTAGGATAAAAAAAATGATACACCAATAAAAGCCTGTTCTAAGACCTCACAACAAAATTAGATAAAAAGTTTCTGACGTCACCATGGGGAAGCAGAGAGAGCCTCTCAAAGATCGACAATCCAACATTGGAGCAATGGCGTTGCATTGAATTTTTACTCGGTGACCATATAAGCTACGATAAATTTTTTACAAAGGAAAATAAAGGATTTATACTTGGCCTTACGATAAAAATAAAAAAAAAATTCTGAGGTCGTCAGGTCGTGAAGATATCAGCAGATATGTAACAGAAATGAAATATCGTTCCATGGAATTATTACTCAATCAGCAATCGTGCTACGGTAAATTTTGTTTTACGGCAGCTAGATGTTCTATTACGCTTCACAACTAAAATACAAAAGAAATTCTTGTCGTCATCATTACAGGGTGGTAACCACACAATGCAGTAAAAATGTTACAACCATGAAAAAACGTTGCATTGAATTTTTACTCTGTGACTACTGGCGTAACGTTAAATTTTAAGGAACGAAAATCAAGGTGAGGTCTTCGGGCACATGTTAAAAATAAAAAAAAAATAACGATGCAATGAGCCCCCTTAGGGGGCAACATCAACTACAACATCAACATCACCATCAACATCAACATCAACATCAACATCAACATCAACATCAACATCAACATCAACATAAACATCAACATCAACATCAACATCAACATCAACATCAACATCAACATCAACATCAACATCAACATCAACATCAACATCAACATCAACATCAACATCAACATCAACATCAACATCAACATCAACATCAACATCAACATCAACATCAACATCAACATCAACATCAACATCAACATCAACATCAACATCAACATCAACATCAACATCAACATCAACATCAACATCAACATCAACATCAACATCAACATCAACATC